>CM076582.1:1253563791-1253774662 GCA_034641835.2 Pinus albicaulis
GTAAGCTCCTTTTGAAAGGGCTTTAGTAACGATGTAAGGACCGAGCCACAATGGTTGGAGTGTTCCTGCCCCCAAGAGGTCGTGTTTTTTATCATAAAGTAGAACAAGATCGCCTTCATGGAAAGAACGAGGCTTGACAGATTTGTCGTATTGAGCTTTAACTCGGCGCTGGTGAGCTTCGAGTGCTAGTGTAGCATCTCGACGAGTTTCGTCTAAATGATCGAGCAAGAGAAAGCGCTCTTCTGTGGCGGTGGTGCCAGGCAGGAGTTCAACGGCCAGTTTAAGCGATGGGATTTCGCACTCAATCGGAAGTACTGCCTCCAGGCCGAAAGCAAGTTGGAAAGGTGTAAATCCTGTGGCAGTTTTAACTGACGTTCAGTATGCCCATAACGCGGAATATAACTTCCGATGCCATGTAGTTTTATGGTTTCTGACCAATCGACGAATCATGGTTTTGAGGACGCCATTTACGGCTTCTACTTGACCATTAGCTTGAGGATAGTAAGACGAAGATTGATCTTGTCGAAAACCTAGCATGGATGTCAATTCGGTCATCATATGATTTTGAAAGTGAGATCCATGATCTGTGACAATCGATAGGGGTACACCGAACCAACAGATGACCTGATTAAATAGGAAGAGAGCGGCGGTTTCGCCATCGGCCTTAAAAGTGGGAAGGGCTTCAGCCCATTTCGTAAAATAATCGACCGCAACTACGATGTAGTTGTGTCCGTTTTCCGAAGCGGGATTGCAGGTGACGAAGTCAATTCCCCATTTAGCAAAAGGACCGATGGAGATAACCGGGTGAAGGGGGGTAGGATGTGCGCGCATTTTCTTTGTGAAAATTTGACATGGATGGCACTTCTGGACTGCTGCAATGCAATCTTTAAACAAAGTGGGCCACCAGTAACCGGCGCGCAAGATTTTTTGGGCAGTAGCTATGCCCGAAAGATGACCACCACATGCCCCTGCGTGGCAGTCATTCAAAACACGTTCTGCCTCATCGATAGTGAGACAACTTCGGAGAATAGTATCAACACCACGACGATATAGTGTATCATTTAGCACGAGGTAGTGATTTGCTTGGTGGCGGATACGACGACGGTCATCAGACGTGAGAGCTGGGTAGAAGCGTTGAGTTTGTAGGTAGACTAAGATGTCTCCATACCAGGGGTCCGAAGAGTTGACCAAGTAGACAGATTCATTAGGGAATGGATCATGAGCTACTTCTGCTGGGTCGATTCTGGGAAGGTCCGATAGTAATTCGGCGAAAACAAGGGATTTCTTTGCTTTGGCAGCCGTGAACACCAAATCAAATTGTTGGAGGATGACGATCCATTTGGAATATTTCCCTCCAATAATTTTTCTAGACAAGATATGTCGCATGGGATTCTCCAAAGCAATCACCGTAGTTTGTCGCAGCAATATATAATGTCGGAGACGGGTGACGGCGAAAACTACCGCCAGAGAGAGTTTCTCCACATGTGAATAACGTAATTCAGGTCCAATTAGACCTTTCGATAAATAGTAAATCACATGTTCGCTGTCGTCATCGTGTACTTGAACCAAAACCATTCCAAGTGAGGATGGTGATGCTGCAAGATAGAGGAGAAAGTCGCATGAGTAATCGGGGGCACTAAGGAGTGGGGCTGAAACAAGTGCCTGTTTCAAAGCATCAAATGACCGTTGAGCTTGGTCATCCCACAAGTATAGTGTTCCTTTCTTCAATAATCGCATGAAGCCTTTCATCATCTCAGCATAGTTAACGATGAAACGTCGCAAAAAGTTTGCCTTCCCCTGCAAGCTTTGGAGTTGAAGGATGGATTGTGGTGCTGGCAATTCAATAATTGCTTTTACCTTATCGGGATCAACCCTAATCCCGTGCTTGGAAACAATGAACCCTAACAATCGTCTAGACTCAACCATAAATACGCATTTGTGAGGATTCAAGCGTATATTGTAGAACCTGCACCTAGCAAAAATTTCTCTTAAATGATCTAGGTGGTCTCGTCGCTTCTTGGAATGAGCCGGGAGGTCATCCAAGTACGCCTGTACAATATGTCGAATGTCATGAAACTCATAGTCCATGGCCCGCTGAAAAGTTGCTCCAACATTCTTTAGGCCGAATGGGAGCTTTTTATACGCAAATATGCCCCAAGGACAGATGAAAGCAGTTTTATGCTGGTCGTCTTTTTTTATGGCAATCTGGTTGTATCCCGAGAATCCATCCATGAAGGAAAAAGATTCGCATCCGGCACAATCGTCGAGAATTTGATCAATGAATGGCGTAGGATAATTGTCTTTTGGACAAGCGGCGTTCAGATCGCGATAATCGATGCAAACTCTAATAGTGCCTTGTTTTTTATCAACGGGAACCGGATTGGAAACCCATTCAGTTAAGGGAACGGGGTAAATGAAACCAGCGTTTAAAAGTTTTTCTACTTCGACCTTGATGGCGGCTGCTTTGCGCGGGTGGACAGGTCTGAGTCGTTGCCGGATAGGTTTAGCATTGTCATAAGTCTTGATTTCGTGCTCGACAATAGAAGGATCTATGCCGGGCATTTCGTCATAAGACCAAGCAAAGACATCGCGGAATTCTTTAAAAAGAGATGTGAAGGACGCAATTTCCTCAGGATTGCAGTCGGCTCCAATCTGAATATTTTCCACGATACCCGTTTTGACCGAGATATCGATGAGTAGAGTCTTGGAAAGATTACCCATGTTCCCCTCTGAATCGATAGTGTGGACAGTCGTATAAGAGGAGGGAACAATCTCAGGTTGGTCAAAGAACGGGATTTCAGTTTTTGTCGCCTCCGAATCAATCGTCGAAGCGCGATGGTGGAACTCTCCCCAAGGTCGTTCTTCTAATGACATGATCTCTTGAATAGCTTCGTCTGTAGGCCAGACTTCATTGAGGAGATCCTTAGAGAGAACTATTATGGGAGAGAGGGTCGTACCTGTGGTCGAAACCATATCAGTGGAGGGTTCATATGTGACTTGGATGGCTTGGTAAGCCAACTCAACCGGCGAAAGTGGCATCTGATCTCCATATGAATCAATTTCTGAAGGTGACGGAATGATCCATGGGTCGATAGAGCCATCCGAAGAGGTGGATATCATTGCAACCGTGTTTGGGATATGAGGTGGCAGTAGAGGAAAACAACCTAGTAGGGAAGATGCCTTCAGAAGACTGGTACCGATACTGACGTAAGAGTCAGGGACACCTCCTATTAGGGGTACCGAGCTACTTGGTAAAGTGGAATAATTAGGGGTGCAGAAGGATAGCTGATCGACCGTGACTATTCTCCCATCCAATGGAAATAGGATGAGTCGGAAGACCGAAGACACGATGGCGGTCATAGCATAAGACCAACTGCGACCGAGCAATAGATTATAGTCGAGATGATGCTCTACGACTTCAACGTCCACGTTTACCGTTTTTCCCCCCAGAGTGATGGGAAAGCTAGCAAGGTATCCTTTGGGTAGGAACGTGTGGCCATCGAAAGCTTTGAGGGAATTCGATGGCGGGGTTAGAGTAGGAGAACCTAAATTCAGCCAGCAAGCTTGTGACATAACGCAGGTCGAAGCACCTTCGTCTATGACAGTGTGATGGATGGGTCTCCCTTTCGACACAACCTGCACCTGGAATGCGAGTTGATGTGAGAGGCGAGGTTTAGCCTTTTCCATATCAAATATTGCTAGCATGGAATCCTGGGGGTCTATTCCGCCAATGGCCGAAAGCAAGGCTTTCCTTTGTGCTGGACAGGTTTGTAATACTTCAAGTGCAGACATGGCTGACAGTGCCTGCGCCAAATCTTCTACAATATTGTAGTTTTGGGCTGCACGTGCAGAGGTATTATGAGTCGTGCGTCGAAGTGTCCCTTTGGGGGGACGAATTACAGGTTCAGCAGTAGGCCTTTCGATATGCAAATCGTTGGGCGGCGGCGGATTGGTACTAGTTCCAGGTTCCTGAGCATCTATGGTAGGGGCTCCATAAAGCTTGGTGCGAGTTTGAAGGTCAATACTCTCGATGCCATAAATGGCAGATGGTCCTTCGCCGGAAGGATGCGAACCACCATTGCCCCGTTGATGGGGTTGTGGCGGGTTGCCAACCATATGTTGATGTTGCTACTGTTGATTGGGGAAAGGATTGTGAAGAACGGCAGGTGTTCTCCCAGAATCCTTGTTAGCAATAAAATCAGTGCATTCCTGCAACCGAGGACATTTGTATGTCAAGTGGTCCTCCGCACAGATTTTACAAGGAAATCTCATGGGTTTATCCTTTCCTTTTTCATTAGCAGCATTTTTCTGATTAGAGTTATTCTGATTATTCGACTGCTCTTCCGAAGAAGATGTTTTCTTCTTATTCTTCCTATTTTTCCCGTTGGGTTTTTTTGAGGTTTGCACCGAATTTACCTCAGCGGAAGGGAGAGGAGTCGTTTGATGGGGGGTGGTGGCAGCCGAGGATGGCTGAGAGGTTTGCCCCTGAGACTGATTGGTGGCTACACCAGAGATCGCGCCAACGAGACCATCGGCATGAGCTCCAGTTTTCTGATTAGCCGGAGGGTTCGGGTTACCAGGGGCATGGGGGAGCAGATCGTAAAGCGTGCCAGATTGTGAATAGATCAAATCCAGGTGCTGGGCATGACGAATACATTGATCTTCTGTCACCGCACCAGAAAGGCCAATGTATTTAGAGATATGGGGTAAAAGAGACTTGCAAAACCAATTTTCCAAGAGATGGTCTGGTATTGGCGCTTTGACAAGCCTCCTCCTACGTCTCCATTCATGAATATGGTCGGAGATGTGGGTGGCGGTGTCTTGGCGCAATGATGTTAACAATTCTGTGCCGGTTTCCACTCTAATTGGTAGTTGAAAGTTCTTTAAGAACTCCTTCGCTAAAGCGCCAAACGTATTGATGGTGGCGCGTGGTAATTCAATGTACCACTTGGTGGCATTGCCTGTAAGGGTGCGGGAAAACAGTTGAAGGCGGACACTATCATCTACCATGGAATTGGATATGGACCACAAATGGAAGGTAGTGATGTGTGCGGCCGGGTCGTCCCCATGCTTCCCGTCGAACTTCGGGATATCTGAAGGAATCTTATGTGGTATAGGAGGCCAAAGCGAGTTGTGGTTGATGGGGTCGTTTGTCAGCTTATGGATGTCGGGTATGTCCAAAGCTGCCAAGAAAGGCAATTGTGGATTTGCCCCCGAGTCTAACCAAGGCAGTATGGGCTGACTACTTGGACCATAGGGTCCCCCCATCCAAGTGTTACCAGAAGGGTAAGTGGGACTTTGATAAAAACCTCCCATAGGTGGAGGAGTAGGAACATACGGTTGCTGTCCATAGGGCATAGTGTATTGAGGGGAAAACGGTTGGTTGCCCCCAGCATAAAAGTGCCCTCCCACTCCAGATGGAGGTTGGGGTTGGTTAGTCCAAATGGATGCAATAGAGTTTCCCGGAGGCATACTAGTACTTTCATAATTTGGCAACGGTATAGATCCTACACCTATGTTTGAACCACTTAAGGGGATAGTATTTACAATGGGTTGTCCCATTTGTCCTAAGGATTGCATAGGAAGAGAAATATTCCCTGCTACCTGTGTACTGATAACACTGCCCCTTGGTATAGTGGCTAGGGGGTTTGAACTCAACAGAGGGTTCCAACCGAAAGGGTTGCTAAAGGGCACCGAAGTAGTCGTGCTCGTGGGAGGAGCAACCGTGGTCCCCAACGTGGTCATGGTAGGAGTAGATGCCGAAGGGTTCGGTAAAATACTGACAGTTGTGTTGACCATAGGGTTGGGGGTCGGCATATGTTGACTGCTGGGGTTACCCAGTAATGGCATAGAACTGACCACCGGCGGGGAGGATGGTGGCGAACCAATGATGTTTGCCATTGGCATCGTCCCTATGGATGCCAGTGGTGAAATAGATGTTGGTGTGGCTGCAGACATATCTGGGTGTGGGGGAATCTGAATTATCACAGGTCCTAACGGATCAGTGAGCGGAGGATTGTAATTAGGTACAACGCCTTCAGTGAAAGGGTCCTCTGGGAGTTCCGGCTGATAAGGGTATATGTGATAATCCAGATTAGTCAAAGGAGACTGCTCTTCCGTAGAAGGCCCGGGTTCACTAAGGTTCAATATTTCCTCTAAGGTGAGAGGAGGTAGACCTTGCTGTCGTCTAGACTGACGGCGTGGGTCAAGGGACGCCACGGTGACCGGTTTAATTTTAACAAATTTTATTTAAAATGTGATATATTATGAAGTCTCAAGTGACAGTAACCACACACTTACTAAAAAGAAAAAAGACTCTCTAAAATCAATCAACAAGCAACCAGTATAGGGTGCCCTGTCTAAGTACTACCATTCACTGGTGATGAAATCCAGTCTCACAATAGCATACAGAGAGGGTTGGTAGAAAGTACAGTTACGGTTACTCTAGAGCTTCGCCCGAACCCCAGACGATAGGTGTAAGCACTCTCGTGAAGACGAGTACCCTCCTAAAGACTGAAGACATAGTAGGTCCGTCTGTTTCAGGTACCAGGACAGCCCGTCCCAGTCACCTTGTGTAAGTCCCTAAAAGTATGGCCACTAAGGATACCTCAAATCACAGACACTATCAGGGGGGTCCACGGTCAAGGACAGTGTGCTATATGGGCAGAATACCTAGATCCTCGATCTAGTTTCGACATTCCCGAAGGGAACCCCAATATATAACACACCCACAGGATGCAGTCGAAGGCGGGCTACCTTCTAGTGCACCCAAGTGTTGTCTTGTGCTGAGCTCCGGTAAAGGAACGGTCCCAATAATGTGAGTGCAGCAGGATTTCACTCGTTAATGACTCTAGTTTTCAAGTTTTGAGATCTTGGGTAGTTTTCTCACTTTCCTAACCCAAGATCCTAGCCTGACTACTGTTTGTGTGAGCTCAAAAAAGAGTTATTAGATTGATTTTATTATCGCTTTGTTTTTAGTGTACTTTGTTATTAGTCTTGCGGAGGGGAAATGGACGTATGAAGTATAGTGAGACTCAGACTCAAGAAACCATGCAAAACATGCTCTAAATATTAACTTCAATGAACAGTGTTTCTACAAGGAGAGGTTTCTTTTTTCAATCATCCATGCACCAACATGTAAATAGCACAGCTCAACTTTTAAGATTCAGACTTCTACCTACCTCTTTTAACAGTCTGTGAACCAAAATTTCAGAATAAACTGAGCTAAATGCAGAAAAATATATAAAAAAAAAAATTTCTCTTTAAAAAAGTAAATGCTTTGCACACTAACTAAATAAGAGAAACAAATAATCAATGCCAGTTTAGCAGAAAAGCACAGGGATTCGGTCTGTGAAAGATACTGATGGCCAAAAAAATCCACAGCTAAAACACAGTCACAGTAGTGAACAACAGGGTTTTTTGGCTGGGTAATGCTCTGTCTGTGAGAAAATACAGCGTTATAACGCACTGTATTTAAGCCTAGACCGCGTTATAACGCACTGGATACACTGCATAGGTCGCGTTAACCAGGGAAAATCTCTTCAGTTGGCCAAATAGGCACAGGATTGAACTCTGCAAGCGTTTGGTATGTCTACTGGGTATCAAAAAATGGTCAGAAGGATACAGAACAGAGGAGAGAAGGAATGAAGGAAGAAATAGCCTGGAAACTATGGGGGAACTCCCCAGTATGGTCGCCAATTCTGCTATAGGGTAAACTTCTTGGGTGGTTAGTTTTCGTGGATCCCTCTCAGGGCTTTCCGGTGCCCGAGGCAGACAGTCAGATTAGCTATGTTGTTCACAAAGATGGCATGAGTATGTTCATATTAGCTTGAAATAACTTGAAGGAATACAAATAGAGAATTACCTCTTTGACGATTTTGTAATCTCTTGGAGAACGCTGTGCAGCAAAGTAAGAGTCCTTCTTCGCCGGCTCCAAATCCGAGACCTGCAATCAGTCAAAGTACCCGCGTAATTTCTAATATAACAAGTATTCTATCAATTAAATCAACAATAAACATCTAGATTATACACATCTGAGCCATTCATATCATACTAAGAAAACATTGAAACAAAAATATAACATCAAGCATTGAATGGACAAAACGAACATAGTTCTATTAATTTTGAAAGAAGGAGGATTACAACCATCGGTTGTACCAAGCCCTCCTCAGTCTCCCAATCTCTCTTCTCTCTCTAGTGAAGAAGTCCAAGTCAACAAACTCTCTAGGAGCCTCTTTGACTCTTGGCCTTCACAATGTCACACTATTCTCTATTCCACAAGTATGCAAGAACTTTGAGCAATTATTCGACCTTCAATTAAGAGCCTTCAGCTCCTTCTTATAGGAGAGGGAGAAAGCCATTGTTGCCCTTCTCTTTTCCACTAGTTTGGAATGGAAAAGGCTTAGATGTTTCCTTGATCTCCATGCTTTTGCCTCTCTTGGAGTTCAGTCTTCTATGGCAATGACCAATAATGAACTAGTGCTTCTGCAGTTTCCTTTGTGCACTGACTCCTTCGTGAGGGAAAGTCGGAGATTCAAATCTTTCTCCGCGCTCTTTTCCCAATTCAAACTTAAAACATGGGTAACGCGACCATCCAGTGTAAACAGAGCATTGCCCTAGCCACTAATGCGGCCAATACATTTCTCTCCTGCGTTATAACGCTCTTGTTCTGTTCTATATATGCGTTACCCTGGCAGAAACAGGTTTAATTTAGGTCTTTGTACTTCTTCCATATTTGTCTTCCCCTTTGAGCTGATGAGGAGGTATTTTGACCTGTAACAACTACCTCCCTGACAGTTTTGGGATCATCATCAGTTATAGTTAAAAAAAAACCTAAACAAAAAGCAGATGGACTATACCTTTCTGGTTGCCTTCTTTCCCGAACTGATCTTCTCAAAGCTGGGGTTTGTGGCTCTTCCTCTTCTGAATCTTCTTCTGTTGTAGAGTCTGATTTATCCTCCTTTAGCTCAAACTCTATCTTCTCAGGTTCCTTTGGTAGGAATTCATGTGTAACAACATCTTTCACCTCTCTAAACACCACATCTCGGTTGTAGACAACCTTCCTTGTTTTTGGGTTCTGTTGGGGTTCCCATGTTTTGGCTAGGTTGATAGAGACCAAAAGATGAGACAACATAGAACTGCTTTCAGACCTTAGGATCTAGCCCTCCTAGGTCCAGAGAGCGATCTCTCTATGATTGTCAAAGGTATTATGTCTTTAAGGTCAAATGTTATGATTTTAGGCTAGTTATAGGCACAGGGTTGTTTGTTTGATTGTTTATGTTTGGTCGTTGGGAATCAGGAAAGAAGGGTCCAATATAAGACAAGGATGAGCAAAGAGGAAACTAGGCAAAGATAGATAACTCAAGGAAAATCAAGGCCATTGGGAAATGGAGTCAAGAAAGGGTTTACCTATGTTCAATGTGCAAGCTTTCAGTTGGGCTAGTCATCTAGAGCATTTGGATCTTAAAGGTGGTTAATGGAATGGAACATTAAAGACTGAAAGTGAAATAAGGAGAGACAACCAAGTTTCTGGCTATAGATCAGGTCAGAGGTCATTTAACTCCAGACCTGCTTGGGCATACTCAAGGGCAGCTCTCAAAGAGGGACAAAGGGGCTACTTATAGATTGGACCAGAGATCATTTAACTCCGGGTCTGCTTTAGCAACTCCGAGGGAAAATAAAGACAAGTTTGACAGAAGGGATCTTAGAAGGGTTTAATG
The DNA here is from genome assembly GCA_034641835.2 of Pinus albicaulis. Classification (NCBI taxonomy): domain Eukaryota; kingdom Viridiplantae; phylum Streptophyta; class Pinopsida; order Pinales; family Pinaceae; genus Pinus; species Pinus albicaulis. Next base: position 1,253,573,511 of record CM076582.1, read on the forward strand.
AGATGAAAAGATCTTAGTGAGGCAGAGACAGGGTTCTAGACATCCCAGTGTTATCAACTCATCTAACTAAATCCTAACAAGAACATATAAACATGGATCTCATTAATTCATACATCAGAGAGCAGGAAATGACATCTGCTACACTGGTTAAATCAATTGAAATCAATATTCAGATACACATATAAGCAGAAAACATAAAAGGCAGGGAGAGAAGCAACATAAGGTACCTATCAAGGGTAAATCTTATGCCAAGCTTCTGATGCGAGCCTGAAGAAACATAATGAAATGAAAGCAAGACAATCACAAATATAGAGAAAGGAAAACATCACCAGCTGCTTTAGATCAGGATCCAAAGAAACATGCTTGTCATATTAAAAATAACACCAATCAGGTACACCATTGCCCTCAGCTTGAACATTCAGCCTGAATACATCAAATCTCAGCCTATCTTACAATATTACACACAGAACTTGTCTCAAGAGGAAAATTATTGCAATCTACTGATATCTCATCAACAACCAACAACCATTACAATAATTTCCCTCTGTGTTTTATAGCAGATGATGAATAGGGAGTCGACTGAGGTGGTAGGTGAATACTAAATGTAACATTAAACACAAAATGAATGCAGGGCCGAAACCCATTCTGTTTGATTGCTGTGTATTTAGTCTCTGTCACTTCCCTTGTGGAAGGTGATCTTCTCCAGGTATGATCTTGATAGATTTTGGCTATCGTACCCTTGGTGTTTTGAACAAAAATGAAATAAACTACTGAGAAGTCTGCCATATAAATGCTCTGGTGGTTTTGAACTGCTGTCAGGGTGGAAATTCCTTCAGGGACATTGTGCATAATAAAAGATGTATGGGTGCCCTATACTTGACGAAGAAAAACATTCTGCTAATAACTGAACCCTGATGTTACCTTTTACTGTGCACAGGATCTCCAAACTGGTGCTTTGCCTCTTAAACTACCGGTTTAAGGCTCCAGATCTTCATTAGGGTGTTTTAATCTCTTTTTCTCTGTACTGAAATGCTTTGCCGCTCCATTTTCGCTTTTGACAGGTTAGCTCGGGTTGTAATGGCGCCGGGAGGTTTCTACGAAGTTTAGACCCTATTCTCTCTAATGCATGTCCTGTGTTCATCTTCCCGGGTCATTTTCATAAATTCTAGCCGCTGAAGATGATCTTTCTTGATTTGACTATCGCTGTGCAGAGGCTGCACATTATGGCGGCCATTGCTTCTTAATAACCCTGCAAAACACGCAAATAAGTTAAGGAAATCATGAATGGGGTGGCGGATGATGTGGAGGTAGAGAAAGGTCGTGCAGATGGTGGCATGGCAGAGATAAATTCAGAGGAACAACGGAGATCCGCGCTGGTGGAGATGGCGGTATGTAGAACGAACGAAGAAAAAACCTTAAAAAACACGAAACCGAAATAATATATGCAATGGAATGGTCTGGCGTACGATGAATCCACGTGGAGATGATGTGGTGAGCGGACCCTGGGGGAGGTGGTCAACGGAAGGCGGTGGACGAGACATGACGGGGTTAAGCGGCGTGCAGCTTTATTAAACATCATGTATCTTGGGCAGGCGATGGCCGTTGGATGGCCCATCCCAGATCGGACAGTCTATAGCAGTTTCGCTGGGCATCCGTGTCTGGAAGATAATGCGCGAGGAATGGAGTTAACGGGCGGGAAAGGTGGTTTCAAAATCGTACAGGAGGACAGGTGGCGGTAGCTGAGTGAAATCGCTGGGCTACAGGGGAAAACCGCCAAGCGTGTAAGGGTGGTGCGAAATAAACCAGGCGGTTTTGAACAGTGCGTGGTGGGGTCCACCGGTGGGAGAGGTTTTGGACCGTCGATCTGGCAGGGGAATGGACGGCGATGGCCCGGCATGGAAAATAGGCGGGGAAAACACGGGTGTTGGAGAATTAACGTCCGTCGTCCAATCAACTGAGATCAACAGCCAACGCTGCGCCCGATAAAGCCTGAGGTAAGCGCTTTTTTCTTTGGCGGGTGGTTACAGTGCTGGGTTATATGGAGGAAATGGGGCGCGGGGCCAATGCGGAAGGGGCTAAGTCTATTATATTGTCTGAAATGGGTTTTTTAAGACATTTTTCAATGAAATTATGATTCAGGCCCATTTTTTAAGGTGTTTTAAGGCTAGCCCAGGGCGACGCTAAGAGAATGAAGGATGAAAAGGCCAAATAAGTGGAAGAAATAGGATTTCAAGGGGATTTCAGGGGATTTCAGGGATGAATAAGGGAAATTGGGGAACAAAGGTATTTTGACAGAAGGATGGAAGAGGGGAGAAGGGATAATTGCAGGGGTGCAAAGGGGGAAAAATAGGCCTTTTAGGAATGGATCAGCAAATAGGATTTGCATTGGGCATATCACTCAGAGACTTCAAGGAGGATGGTTTTTCAGGGGAAAGGCATTCCTTGAAGGCTCCATAATCATCTAGCCCCCAGCTTGCTTGTCAAGAATTTCATAGGGGGGCTAACAGTGGCTCCACATGGAGATGGCTTCTTCTTGAAGGAGGCAAGAAACCAGAAATGATCTTTGGAGTAGGCCAGTTGCTTGCTGCTTGGCACATCCCTTTTCTTTGATTTTCAGCTGCCACCATATGTTAGAGACATAAATCAGCAGAAATGTTTCCTAACCAATCTACCTAAACAGGCTATAATCCTAGCATTTTTCTTCTTTAGGGTGCATTTGAGCTAGCAGACCCTTTACATGATTTATTTTTTAAACGGAAAACAAACCTATTCTACTTCTATCCTTATTGCTCCATGAGACCAGATTAAACAGTTGGCCTCATATGTTTCTCTGCCTAATCTACTACCTGTTGGGATTAAACTGTCCAAAAGGTTTCTTCTCCTACATTCTAAAACAGAAATTGAAAAGCAGCCAAGCCAGGATTAGACTGTCTGACTCGCTGGAGTGAAGACTTGTAGAAAACTGCAAACAAAACTGTAAAGGCATGAAATCTGCAGTTTGAATTATCCTTCTCTCTTCGTGACTCAGGTTTTGAGCATATTAGAGTCACCTCTTTTCTTTGATTTCAGCTCTGGCTTTGGGCATATTAGAGCTGATTCTTCTTTTCACTGCTGGTCCAGATTTTGAGCATATTAGGACCAGCTATTCTGCTCCTTTTGGCTCAAATTTTGATCATGTTTGAGCCACTCTTTTGCACTTTTCGGAGGTCCATGTTTTAAGCATGTTTGAACCTATACCTTCTCTATTTTTTGGAAACATTTTCTCTATTTTCTCGAAAGTAAAACTGCAATGGTATGTACAATGGAAATGGAACTGGAAATGGAAGATTAGCAATAATAGTGTTTGAGCATCCTACCATTGATAGGACCCCCAAACAGCTCTGTACCATCAAGTTCTTGTAAGAAAAATGCATTAGGATCCACAGTGGCCTGGATGACAAATGGACCTTGCCACAAACTGTCAAACTTGCCGTGTTTACCTTTTTCCTCTCTTTTTGAATCCCATTTCAGAACCTTGTCACCAATTTTGAAATCTGAAGCTTTGGTTCTTTTGTCGAACTTCCTCTTTATGTTGTCCTGAACTTTCACTGCTCTATTGTAAACCTGATCCCTTGTTTGCTGAAGATGGATTTTTTCATTTATTCTCCTTATCATGCTGTCTTCCTCTGATTGGATCTCCTGGACCAGTTTGATCACTGGAACTCCAAGGCTTGTAGGAAACACTGCTTTAGTTCCATAAACTAGCTGGAATGGTGACATGCCTATAGATTTCTTTGTGATGAGCCTTTCAGCCCACAAAGCGTGTATAAACTTTTTATTCCATGATTTCTTGTTCTCTTCCAGCATCTTCTTAATGATTATGACCAGGCTTTTGTTGGATGATTCAGCCAATCCATTACCTTGGGGATAATAGGCAGTTGAATGACCAAGCGTGATATGGTACCTATGACAGAACTCAACCATTTTCTTGGATCCGAAGGCGGCGGAATTGTCAGTGATTATTTTCCTTGGACAGCCAAACCGAGATAGGATGAAGTCTTCTAGGAACCTAATGATGACAGAATCAGTGACATTCCTAGTGGGTATGGCTTCTATCCATTTAGTGAAATAATCAGTGGCTGTTAGGATCCACTTGTGTTGCCCAGAAGAATAAGGGTGAATTTCCCCTATGAAGTCTAGGCCCCATTGCATGAAGGGGCCTTCTACAGTGATGGGTTGTAGAGGAAGGGGGAGGAGTTTTCTTTTACCCTCAAAGATCTGACATTTGTGGCAAGTGGTTATAATTTTATGGACATCATTAAATAGTGTAGGCCAATAATAACCAGCCCTGAGTATCTTATTTTTTGTGGCTTTCCAACTTAGGTGGCCTCCACATTCTCCAGCATGAAACTCCTGTTTAACATTTTCAGCTTTAGCTTCAGACAAGCATTTCAGCAATAGGCCAGTTGGATTTTTCCAGTATAGATTCTCATTCAAAATGCAGTAGTTTCTAGCTTTGAGTTTTATGAATCTGGCCTTGGTTTTGGATAGTTCTGGAGGGGCATTGAGGTTGGTGAGCACGTAAAGGATATCAGAATACCAAGGAGAGTTTCAAAACTACTCCTCAACAGTTGGATGGGGCAATCCTTCCTGCTCATCTAAGGCATTTATCATATTAATGTCAAGGGCCTGCAAGTTTGATTCAACCATTAGCTGGGCCAGGCCTTGACCTTTGATCAGCTTGGTAGATTTTATTTCAAGGTCGTATTCTAAGAATGTAGCAATCGATTTGCCCCTTTTCCCATCAGGGTCCTGGGACAAGATATCTTTGACCACTATATTCAGTACATAAGCAATGGTGTGAGAATGCAGAATGTACACCCTAAAGTCTTTTAAGGCCTTAATCAGGGCATAGGCCTGCTTTTCCATGATGTTGTACTTTAAGGGTGCATCTCTCAGCGCTTTGCTGAAGAAGGCTATAGGCTGTTCATTACCTTCTGAATTTTTTTGCAGTAAAACTGCAGCCACAGTATGCTGGGAGGAAAACGAAAAGATTAGAAAATATTTCGAGAAATTAGGGCTAATCAGCACAGGAGCCTGAGTGAGTGCAAGTTTTACAGATTCGAAAGATTTTTTGGCTCCTACAGTCCATTTAATTCCTGCACCCCTCTTCAGCATGTTGGTCATAGTCCTAAGGTGCTCAGCAAGGTTGGGAATGAATCTCCTAAGGAAATTGATCTTCCCAACGAAGGACTGTAACTCCTTGATGTTCCTTGGGTGTGTGATTTGGAGTATTCCCTCAACTCTTTGTGGGTCTATCCTAATCCCTTTCTCAGATATAATGTGACCAAGAAGTTTACCTTCTTGCAGCCCAAACACAATTTTCTTAGGATTTAAGGATAGACCATACCTTCTACATTTTTCAAAAACTTTCCTCAGATGTTTCAGGTGTTCTTCTTCAGTTTTGGAAAAGACAGTCAAGTCATCCAAGTAGATAACTATGAAATGTCCTATCTCCTCTGAGAAAGCTATATCCATCGCTCTCTGGAAGGTGGCGCCAACATTCATCAATCCAAAGGGCATTTTCACATACATGAAGGTGCCCCATGGGGTGGTAAATGTTGTTTTGAGTTGATCTTCCAGGAGTACCAATACTTGGTTATATCCTGAAAAACCATCAAGCAGGGAGATTCTCTTAGAGCCCACTACCTTCTGTAAGATGTGTTCCATTCTAGGCAAGGGGTAGTTGTCTTTTAGGGAGGCTCTGTTAAGATTTCTAAAGTCTATGCACAGTCTGATTTCTCCTGTTTTCTTTCTTACAGCCACTAGATTTGACACCCAATCAGAAAACCTCACAGGAACTATTATGCCTGCATCATACATCTTTTTAATCTCTTTCTCAACTGCAAGCAATTGTTTTGGATTGATCCTACGGAGTTTCTGTCTGAAAGGATTCTGATTTTCCTTCAAGGGTATCTTGTGTTGTATGATTCTGGTGTCATAGGCCTTTAAGTCTTCATAGCTCCATGGAAACACATCAATGAATTCTTTAAACAACTCAATGTATTTATTCTTCATGTCTGCAGGTAAAGACTTAGCCAGTTGAATCATTTTGGGTTTGTCTTCAGTGCCTATGTTGCATTCTTCAACATCGGAGTCTTTATGTTCTATAGTGGGTCTTTTTGCTATATCGTTAAAATCAAATAGGTCCTCTAAGGGTGCTAGGCCTTTGGGTATGTTCTTGTCTTTGGCCTCCAGCACCTCTATTTCTGCACTATCTGCGTTTTCACATTTTATGGTTGAACTTCCAGTTTCCTCAGAAAAAGAATTTATTTCTATGTTACAGGGTGTTTCTTGTTCATCTGGGGGGTCCTCGTTTGGGCAGCTGTCATCAGATTTTGAGTCTGAATTAAAGAATTCAAACTCATTTTTGCCCACCAAAAAATCTTCAATCTGTTTGTCTCCTTCAAAGACCTGCCAATATTTTTCGTTGTCTAGCACCGCAGGTCTGAACTTGGTCTGAATGATGATTTTTGGTTAGGGGGAGTCTTAGGATATGAACTAGCTAGGCAAGCTAATCTGTTTGCAATGAAATTTTGGCTCCTAGGAACAAACACTAATTCATATTCCATGAAAGTTTTCAAAATATCCATAGCATCGTTCCTATATGCCCTTAATCAAGGATGTTTTGCTGCGTACTCACCATTCACTTGTTTGATCACTAAATCAGAGTCTCCATGCACAGTTATCCTACTGGCCCCTAATTTTTTCAATAGATTTAAGCCAAGAATAAGAGCCTCGTACTCTGCAATGTTATTTGTGCATTTGAAATGTAGGTTGACAACGTGGCTCTCTGCGTGGTCATTTTCTATGTTACGTAGCCACACCCCTGTTCCAGCAGTTTGCCTAGTACAGGACCCATCGAAATTCATTTCCCATAGGGGTTCACCATTATGCTGCGTAGTGGGGTCTGTACTAGTTTGTGGGTTGTCTTGTTCTTCACTTGGTGTATCGGTCCGAGGGGTGTGACTAATGGGCTGATTACATCGTGTTTCTGGTTCATTCTGAGTTAGGCTCCCACCGCATATTATACAGGTTTCACCGCTGTTTTCTTCCTCGGTTTCCTCCAAAGTGACCATTATATTCAGGTCTATGCTTTCAGCTCCTACGTCTGTACCCATGTTTTCAAATTCCGACTCCTCCAAGGATTCGTCATTACAAAGGATGAAGGAATCGAGGTCCATATGTACATAATATAAAGGAGATTTTTCAGGCTTCTCGGGGCTACTGACTAGGAATTTCATCTGAGCTTCTCTATACAGTCTTCTAAGTTGGCCAAAGATAGGGACAGTGGCATATGAGCCATCCATCTGCATTGTTCCTTGCAGCTTGGCTCCCCATGATCTAGATAACAACATGCCATACTTGGGTGGCACATCTACCACCACCACATCCATGACCATACACTTAGCTGGAATCTGGGTCAAGCTCACACATAAGTCTTTGATCAGCCCTAGGCATTTCACTCTGCTGGAGTCAAATGAATATAAGTCTTTGTAGGGTCTGGTGATTTCTAGGCCTAACCTTTCCATCACTATCTTAGGAATTATATTGTGTGATGCTCCAGAGTCATGCATGGCATTATGAAGGATCTTGTCGTGAATGTTGAGACTGACATAGAAAGGTGGAACCACCCCTTCCTGAAACTTTCCCTCAATCTTTGGACCAAATAAGAGGGCAGGTTGATCATCATTCAAATTCATAGTGTCATTGTTTTCCCCCAGATTTAATGCTTTCAAAATTTGGCCTTTATATACATTCTGAGTGGCCAGCTCAGATAATGGTACAGAGATTTTGATTTTTGCAATCTCACTTTCCAGATTGAAAGTGGACTGGACTTTTGTAACGCTCAATTCTGTTTTATTCGCTACCACTTTAGTAGCTGAATCAGTTTGTGATTTCTCACCATGTACAGGGTCAGGAATCGTTTTATCAGGAGCACTAACTGTAGTGCTAGTGCTACTAGCTGGTTGGCTTTGTTTTTTAGTATTTTGGTCGTCTTTTTCTTTGTTTTTCCCAGAACTTTCAGTTGTTGTTTTGCTATTTAAAATAGTCACTTTAGAATATTTGTCAGGCCTTTTCTTGATGGCAACCTCAAGAGCTTTGGGTTTGGAAGTGTCTTGGATCTTTTTGCTCCTAAGTTCATACTATTCTCTAACCTGCATCATGGCATTTTCGAATCCTAATCTGTAATCCTCAGCTTCTAACCATTCCTCATCCCAGTATGATGGTGAGGGTTGATCTTCTCCTGAGTCACAGTTAAGGACTGAGTCTTCTGTTTCAAACATGTTTATTGTATTCCCTTCAGACTCTTCTAAAATCCCCTCATCTTCATCTAAAATTTTTTCTTGGAATGGGGGAATTACTTGTTGATTTGACTCTCTCTGTCTGTTAGGAGCGTTGTTGTTCCTTCTAAAGTTCTGGTTCTGATTTTGGTTCTGGTTTCTGTTCTGATTGCTAACTGTGACAACCATTTTCTTCATCATTTTTTGTAGCTCTTCCATGTTTTTAGACAAATTTTCATAATTTGGGTCGGATGTGGAGGCTACATTGTCATCCCTATAGGTTACCCTCCTCTCAAACCTCAATCTTGCTCTTTTTTCAATCAAATTTTCCTCTATGTTTACAGCCCCTTTCTGCATGTCTTCCAATGTGGTGTATTCTTTATCCCTAAGCTCATAGGGCATGTCAGCATCAAACCCATCAGGGTATTTTGCTAGGGCCATGCCCTGTGGAGGTTTCATATGTGGAGGGAGAGAATTATAAATGCTGTTAAATCTTGTTGTGTAATCATGGACACTCTCTCCTACATTCCTTTTAAGGCTCATGTATTCGGCTAGGAGTTGACGAGGGTTTTCCCTTGTTTCCCATTTGTTTATGAAGGTCTGATATAATGCAAGGAGATCTTGGATACTGCTAGGAGGTAAACCTTTAAACCATTTCTTTACATCACCCCCTAGGATTTGGGAAAAGATTCTCATTTTTATCGTTTCATCGTCAATTTCCATGTAGTCAAAAGAATCCTCCATCTTATCTACATGTTGCTGAGCTGTTATGGACTCTTTAGTAGTGAAGTGTGGGATTTTTTATTGATAATCATTGGGTAAGGGTAACATGGGCTGAGGTAAAACCAGAGGTGCATACCAAGCTGCCATGATGATATTTTGATGAGGTAGAGGGTTAACTTGAGCAGCTGGTATATGGATGACAGGGATATTAGGACTAGGAGAAGTCTGTTGAGTAGATCTAGGGTGGGAGAGCCCCAAGTTTTGAATGAAATGAATATCAGATGGTGTAGATGAAGGGGTTCCTCTGTCCCTAGTGTGTTGACCACTATGTGATGGTGAACTGTGAAGCTCGAGGTCTGGCTGGTCTAGGTGACTGAATGACCTAGTTCTTGGTAAACTGTTAGGTGGAGCTAGGCCAAGGAATGGGTTCAATAGAGCTGTGAGATATTCTGGTGCGGAATTAGCTTTATGAATGTGTCTGGAAATAGCTGGTCCTTTAAGTGTAGGAGCTCCCTTGAGGATACTCTTCGGATTGTCAACTATTTCAGGTGGATCAGGGTTGGGATAAGCTCTTGTGTGAATGGTTCTGAAAGCCAGAATGTTGTTTCCTAGCCAAGCGACTTAACCCTATTTGATACTTCTGTTGTGGTCAATGTTGTTTCAAAGGTTGGTCTCCCAGTGGAGTCTAATGTGAAACCAAGTTAATCAGCAGGCTTATTGATCACCAGTGGAGTCTTGATCTTTTAGGAACTATGGAGTCGCCAGGTGGATGGTTTTAGGGTATGTCAAAGGGGTTACACTGTCCACCACAGTGCTCAAGCACTATCACTTCTCAAGAATAACCTCAAAAACAACAAACTCCAACCAGAGATTGACATGAAGGGCATTTACCAGATATGTCACCTCCAAAAGAGGATGAGATCCGGAGGCTACTCGGCCCTTTCCAGGCTCTGTCTAAGATTATGATGGACACTCAACAAGGGAGGTCGATTCAAGGACGGAGTGACTCACTATCAACCTAACCAGATATTGAAGGTTTGAATGCCTAGGGATGTTTCAAAGTGTGATGCACTCAATTTTTTTCTTCCCCAGCGGAGTTGCCATTATTTTGGGGTTCCCATGTTTTGGCTAGGTTGACAGAGACCAAAAGATGAGACAACATAGAACCACTTTCAGACCTTAGGATCTAGCCCTCCTAGGTCCAGAGAGGGATCTCTCTATGATTGTCAAAGGTATTATGTCTTTAAGCTCAAATTTTATGATTTTAGGCTAGTTATAGGCACAGGGTTGTTTGTTTGATTGTTTATGTTTGGTTGTTGGGAATCAGGAAAGAAGGGTCCAATATAAGACAAGGATGAGCAAAGAGGAAACTAGGCAAAGATAGATAACTCAGGGAACATCAAGGCCATTGGGCAATGGAGTCAAGAAAGGGTTTACCTATGTTCAATGTGCAAGCTTTCAGTTGGGCTAGTCATCTAGAGCATTTGGATCTTAAAGGTGGTTAATGGAATGGAACATTAAAGACTAAAAGTGAAAGAAGGAGAGACAACCAAGTTTCTGGCTATAGATCAGGTCAGAGGTCATTTAACTCCAGACCTGCTTGGGCATACTCAAGGGCAGCTCTCAAAGAGGGACAAAGGGGCTGCTTATAGATCGGACTAGAGATCATTTAACTCTGGGTCTGCTTTAGCAACTCCAAGGGAAAATAAGGACAAGTTTGACAGAAGGGATCTTAGAAGGGTTTAATGAGATGAAAAGATCTTAGTGAGGTAGAGACAGGGTTCTAGACATCCCAGTGTTCTCAACTCATCTAACTAAATCCTAACAAGAACATCTAAACATGGATCTCATTAATTCATACATCAGAGAGCAGGCAATGACATCTGATACACTGGTTAAATCAATTGAAATCAATATTCAGATACACATATAAGCAGAAAACATAAAAGGCAGGGAGAGCAGCAACATAAGGTACCTATCAAGGGTAAATCTTATGCCAAACTTCTGATGCGAGCCTGAAGAAACATAATGAAATGAAAGCAAGTCAATCAAAAATACAGAGAAAGGAAAACATCACCAGCTGCTTTAGATCAGGATCCAAAGAAACATGCTTGTCATATTAAAAATAACACCAATCAGGTACACCATTTCCCACAGCTTGAACATTTAGCCTGAATACATCAAATCTCAGCCTATCTTACAATATTACACAGAGAACCTGTCTCAAGAGGAAAATGCTTGCAATATACTGATATCTCATCAACAACCAACAGCCATTACAATAATTTCCCTCCGTGTTTTATAGCAGATGATGAACAGGGGGTCGACTGAGGTGGTAGGTGAATACTAAATGTAACATTAAACACAAAATGAATGCAGGGCCGAAACCCATTCTGTTTGATTGTTGTGTATTTAATCTCTGTCACTTCCCTTGTGGAAGGTGATCTTCTCCAGGTATGATCTTGATAGATTTAAGCTATCGTACCCTTGGTGTTTTGAACAAAAACGAAATAAACTACTGAGAAGTTTGCCATATAAATGCTCTGGTGGTTTTGAACTGCTGTCAGGGTGGAAATTCCTTTAGGGACATTGTGCATATTAAAAGTTGTATGGGCACCCTGTACTTGACGAAGAAAAACATTCTGCTGATAAATGAACCCTGATGTTACCTTTTACAGTGCGCAGGATCTCCAAACTAGTGCTTTGCCTCTTAAACTACCGGTTTAAGGCTCCAGATCTTCATTAGGGTGTTTTAATCTCTTTTGCTCTGTACTAAAACGCTTTGCCGCTCCATTTTCGCTTCTGACAGGTTAGCTCGGGTTGTAATGGCGCCAGGAGGTTTCTACGAAGTTTAGACCCTATTCTCTTTAATGCATGTCCTGTGTTCATCTTCTTGGGTCATTTTCATAAATTCCAACCGCTGAAGATGATTTTTCTTGATTTCACTGTCGCTGTGCAGAGGCTGCACATTATGGCGGCCATTGCTTCTTAATAACCCTGCAAAACACACAAATAAGTTAAGGAAATCATGAATGGGGTGGCGAATGATGTGGAGGCAGAGAAAGGTCGTGTAGATGGTGGCATGGCGGAGATAAATGCAGAGGAACAACGGAGATCCGTGCTGGTGGAGATGGCGGTCTATAGAACGAACGAAGAAAAAACCTTAAAAAACACGAAACCGAAACAATATATGTGATGGAATGGTCTGGCGTACGATGAATCCACGTGGAGATGACGTGGTGAGCGGACCCGGGGGGAGGTGGTCAATGGAAGGCGAATAGCTCTGAACCGTTGATCGCGACGGAGATCAACGGCAGCGGATGGGACATGACGGGGTTAAGTGGCGTGCAACTTTATTAAACGTCGTGTATCTTGGGCAGGCTATGGCCGTTGGATGGCCCGTCCCAGATCAGACGGTCTACAACAGTTTCGTTGGGCATCCGTGTCCGGAAGATAATGCGCGAGGAATGGAGTTAACCGTCGGGAAAGTTGGTTTCAGAATCGTAGAGGAGGACAGGTGGCGGTAGCTGAGTGGAATCGCTGGGCTGTAGGGGAAAACCGCCAAGCGCGCAAGGGTGGTGCGAAATAAACCGGGCGGTTTTGAACAGTGCGTGGCGGGGTCCACCGGCGGGAGAGGTTTTGGGCCGTCGATATGGCAGGGGAATGGACGGCGATGGCCCGACATGGAAAATAGGCGGGGAAAACGTGGGTGTTGGAGAATTAATGTCCGTCGTCCGATCAACTGAGATCAACGGCCAACGCTGCGCCCAATAAGGCCTGAGGTAAGCGCTTTTTGCTTTGGCGAGTGGTTACAGCGCTGGGCTATATGGGGGAAACGGGGCGCGGGGCCAATGCGGAAGGGGATAAGTCTATTATATGGTCCGAAATGGGTTTTTTAAGACATTTTTCAATGAAATTATGATTCAGGCCCATTTTTTAAGGTGTTTTAAGGCTAGCCCAGGGCGATGCTAAGAGAATGAAGGATGAAAAGGCCAAATAAGTGGTAGAAATAGGATTTCAAGGGGATTTGAGGGGATTTCAGGGATGAACAAGGGAAATTGGGGAACAAAGGTATTTTGACAGAAGGATGGAAGAGGGGGGAAGGGATAATATCAGGGGTGCAAAGGGGGAAAAATAGGCCTTTTAGGAATGGATCAGCAAATAGGATTTGCATTGGGAATAGCACTCAGAGACTTCAAGGAGGATGGTTTTTCAGGGGAAAGGCATTCCTTGAAGGCTCCACAATCATCTAGCCCCCAGCTTGCTTGTCAAGAATTTCATAGGGGGGCTAACAGGTTCCAAAGCTTGTAACCCTTTAAACCATCCTTATACCCAATAAAGATGCACCTTTCAGATTTATTATCCAACTTGTTCCTTTTCTCCTTTGGAACATGTACACATGCATCACATCCAAATACCCTTAGATGTGAAAGAGAGGGTTTCTTACCAGTCCATACCTCATGTGGAGTCTTATCCTCCAACACTGATGAAGGTGATCTATTAACTAAGTAACATGCAGTCTCCACTGCCTCTGACTATAATTCTTGTCCTAACCCAGTACCACTGAGCATGCTTCTTGCCTTTTCCATCGGTGTTCTGTTCATTCTTTCTGAAACTGCATTTTGTTGAGGTGTGTATAGAGTAGTCTTCTCATTGTGCAATTAGACATACCTTCTACCATACCATTTCTATGTAGTATCCGAAGGCCCTTCTCTCCAATATGTCCGTTCACATGCCAGGTATATCTTTTCCCAGAGATGTCCAAAGCTCTCCGATCCTCAGCAACTCAATAATCATACACCCATCAATAATAGTGCTGCCCTAAACCTTGTACAGAGTTTCAATCCGAACTCCCCGCATTAATACCAGTGCTCCCAGAACCATCTTACAAACATCTTTCTCGAACACTATTTTTACACCTGCATCATCCATCTTGCTTACAGAAATCAGATTTCTGGCCAATGCAGGAATGTGCAGAACACCAGGAATTGTTCTAATCCTTCCAATTTTGCTCTTCAAATTTGACTTTTCCACATCCACGCATTCCCATCCTTCCTATCATCCCCTAGGAATACATCGCCGCCATCATATTTCTCATACTTGCAGAACCACTCCCTATGGGGAGTGAAGTGAAAGGATTCACCCAAGTCAATCAACCATGACTCATGATCTACATGTGTATTTGAAGAAGAAGCCAAATACACATCCCCACCTTCATCCGAGGTGGTTTTTGCCTTTGCAGAAGGAGCTTCATTAGATCCCTTTCCTTTCTCAGGAGCTTTAGATCTGCATTCCTTTTTGTAGTGCCCTTCCTTTCCGCATTTCCAGCACACCTTTACAAACTTTCCAGGAGATTCAGATCTCCCTCTAGATTTAGATCTCCCACTCGAAACCTTATTCTTGTTTCTGTTCTGGGACCTTCCTCGTACAGATAAGGCATCTCCATTCTGACCCTCCATATTTCTCTGTCTCATTTCCTCCGATAGCAAGGCTGAGACAATGTCATCAAAATTCAAGGTAGTTGTATTGCTACCTATTGCAATAACCAGACTGTCCCACGAGTCTGGTAGAGAGCACAACAAACTGATGCACTTATCTTCATCTGAGATTTTAATATCAACAGACGACAACTGACTTACCACAGTATTGAAGGCGTTCAAATGCTCTGTCACCGAGTCTCCATCCTTCCACACCGTGTTGTAGAGATTTTTCCAGAACAACTGTATCATCAGAGACTTAGATTGGTACAGTCCCAAGTTTTTCCCACAAATTTTTCAACGAGTTTCCAGAGATACATTCAACAATATCAATCCTCGAGACACACAACCGCATTGTGTTCTTTGCCCTTCCACCCAGCTTTCTTCAAATTTCTCATCCACATTGTTGCTAAGTTTAGGCCCTGGATCTACCACGATCCACTGATCTTTATCCACCAGCAGATCCTCCATCTTGAGCTTCCACAACTCAAAACTCTGACCATTAAATTTCTCGATCTCTATCTTTCCGCTGCTCGCCATCTTCTTTCACCACAAGAATCAATCCCGCAGATCTCCCATTGAATAGGGTCTACCTCAGGCCCGAACAAAAAACCCTCAGTAGCAAAGGCTTCCCCTTGAAGCTAAAAAAGCTCTGATACCAAATGTAGGTTTTAACCCTGAACAGAAATTATCTACGCACGAATCTTATAACAGAAAATAAAAAATAGTGAGAGCGTAAAACATAAAATAGATAAACACAAAGATTTTCCCCTGGATCCCAAATTTGGACGACCAACTTGATTTTTCATTATATTTCTTTTAGTGTTACAACACATATATATACATGCTGAAGCATACATAAACCCCAATCCATTAACCCTGGATTAGAACATAATCGTAGTTCCATTGATCGGATCTACAAAATACCAGGGGTCGAAAAACATCGTACCCCAAAACCATGTGCAAACTCATGCACAAAACATGGGTGGGTCCGCATATGAGTGGGACCGCATACCAAAAACAATTTCGCGTGGGGCTAGTCGTGCAAAGAATATAACACATACCCAAAATGTAGTAAGAAATTATGGAACAGAATGAAAACAAGAGAAAACATTAAACAGTTCAGAATACTTCACCAACAGCCAAGCTCATGGATCCAATGATAGAGCCTTCTCAGGAACAAACATGCAAAAACATCATCAAGGCTTCCAAGACTTCAATTTGTTCTTCAACTTCAACAGACTATGTATTATTTCAGAGATTTTCAAAATTACAACTAGTGATCAACCAACCAACACTTTCTCACCTTCTCCAGTAGTATTTATAAAAAAAAATGAGGAGGTGGAATGGGATAAAATGTCTTCTAAGTTCAATTAATATAGTGCACTGTCTCTCGGCCTTTGAGGGGCTTAGTAGAGAATAATTTTGGTATTTCCCCTGTATTAATTGGTTTACATTAACTATTAGGCTTGTTGGAAAGAATTTTTTGACTTCAAGGCTCCTCGTTATCCTTGCAATAACTTCTGCTGACAGTTTACAATAATTTCCTTTGGTTGAATTAACTATTCAGCTGTATTTATGAAAAATATCTCCTGGTATGGTAATAACTTCAGCCTTCTTTTGATTGATTTGAGGCTGTAGGTGGCTTTGTGACAGCTGGCGGATTCAATTAGCCCCTAATGTGGTAGCGTAGGCTCTTTGTCTGAGAAAACGCTCATGATTTTCTTCAAACTGTGTTTAGTTGGGAGGATTAGGCTTTTGATAATCAATTTTTAGCCGTAATCCCCCACATATTTGTCTTCAATCTTCTGTTCTGGTATATTTTTGTCTTCTACATTGATACTCTCTGACTGTGCTTGATTCATCATGTTTTTCTGGTGTACAGGGATGTGCAGGGGTGATATGGCATCAATGCCTCATGAAACACCGATGAAACGTGAATTTTTAACCCTGCGAATGATTTTATTTGATGAATCGAAGGCGGGAGGATCATCACCCTCTGCCTCTGAATTTTCTTCAGACATAGCAAAAAATCATTTGAACCCTGCAAAGTACGAAAAATATTAGGAAATCCTGCATGTATAGGTTAACTTCTTCAAAAGATGCGTGGAGAGAGCATGGCTGTTGGATGGCATCATCCAACGGTCGAGATTGATTTAGGAGGAGTCAAAGGGAAGGCGGAAGAAAATTTAAATCGAGGTCGTCGATCGCACAGAGATCGAAGATCAGGGGTGAAGGTGAATAAATAACGTGAAGGGGTGAAAATATTCGGAAAAATAAAAGCAGAGACAAAGGTTTAAAAACCTTTGTTTTGGAGAAAATGATCAAAAATCATGTTCGGGGTTCGGGATGATCGTGGGTTGTCGGATGAGATCGGCCCACATGATCAACGACGTAGAACAAGCGCCAATAAACCTTAGAAAACATGCTCGGACATCAAACCTTTAATAAAATCCAGATGAATAAAACCCCTGGGTCCAGAAATGCTAACTGGATGAGGAATCAGGGCAATGAATTGTGGGATGTCGATCTGTAGATCAGATCGACAGTGAAGATGCTTTTAATATCGCACTGTACCCTGAGTTATCACACGGGCATCTTCGGAGAGCGATCACCGTCCGATGAGCGGCCCCAGATCGGACGGTGGATGTCAATATTGCGCTGGGTCTACGTCTGAACTTTAATGTGTAATGAGGGGCGATTTTTGAACAGTGCTCAAGGCCACGCGTCGGGCGGTGAATGGAATCGCTGCCGATCGGGAAAAAACTGCCCTCCGCTTGGAAGCAGTGCGATGGATTCCGCCTGATTTTTGCAATAGTGAGTGGTAGGCAGGGACCACTGGGGTGATAGATCACGCGCTGTCGATTTGCAGATCAGATCGATGGTGGAGATCGATTAGCATTTTAAACCGGCGGAAAACCTTAAGTCATAATAAAAAGAGAGAAATTAATATAAACAAAAGTTTAAACTTCAGAGGGGGGGGGGAATTAATTTAGAATATGGCTTGGCGCATGTCTGTGGGGCCATGGGTTATATGGAAAATCATATGACCGGGGATTTTGGAGTAAGGGCTAATTGCGATCAACGCTTGGTTCTAGCACCAATGCGTATGGAGGGGAAGGGTTTTGGACTTAGCCCAAGGGTGCTTAAGTCTTTAATATATAAAATATATGGTTTTCATAGATTTTCAATGATTTTCAATGATTTTCAATGGTTGTTGGGGGTTTTGATAAGGCAAGAAAGGGTCTTAAACCTTATCAAAGGGATTTTGATGAAGGGGAAAAGGGGAGAAACCTGAAAATGAGGGATTTTCATGGGAAATGGGGAAATAAAAATGAGGTTAGTTTTGGAAGAGGGGAGAGGGGGAAAATGGTGTTTGCAGCAGTATTTCCTTAATGAAATTAGCAAAATTTCAGAGTTTTTAAGATAGGAACAACAGTGAAGATTTGGACAGAGGCATGAGGCCTTCAAAAATCTTCAAGAGCCAACACTTTTTAGCAATAAAATATGTTCCTTGAAGGCTTCAGAAAATGATTTAGCCACCTTTGGTATAACAAATTTTTATAGGTGGCTAACACTTCAAACCAGTTGCAGCTTTAAATCCAATGTTTCAATTCAGAAATCATCTACACTCCCCAGACTAACTTATCAAACCACAAGAAGAGCTTCAAGAGCCTCTGAACACTATTTACAACCAGAATTTTTCAAGCTCAAGTATATTTCAAAGTTCTACAGCCAACATTTTCTCATCTTCTACAGGAGTATTTATAGAAGAATGAGGAGGTGGGATCTGATAAAATATCTCCAAGGGTATTTAATACAGTCTTTAAGGCTTCTCGGCCTTTGAGGGGCTCAATGAAGAAGCTTACATATGTGTCCTCTATATTAAATGTTTTACATTAAGAATCAAGCTCGGTGAGAGCTTATGTTGACCTTTAAGGCTCTGTGTCATATTGTAGTAACTCTGCTGATATTTTGCATTAAGTTCCTTAGCAGAATTAACTATTCGGCTGCGCTGAGGAAAATATCTGATGTTCTGATAATAACTCGGCCTCCGTCTGAATGTTTGTGGTGACAGGTGGCACTGTGGTAGCTGAGAGGAATCAATTTTCCTCTGATGTGGCGGTGGAGGCCTTTCTGTCTGATAAACACTTATGATTTTCTTTAACTGTGTCTTAATTTGGAGGATCATGCTTTTGATAATCAATCTTAGCCGCAATCCCAAACTGTCTTCAATTTTCTGTTCTACTGTGTTTTGTCTTCGACACTGATACTCTTTTAACTATTTTATGTATTTTTGTGTGTCTTGTTGATGTGCAGGGCCGCACAGGGCTCATATGGCATCAATGCCCAAGAAGCATTGATGAAACATGGAGTAGAGCCTTGGTAGTTCTTTCCCCTTGATAAACAGAATTTCAGAAGATCGTCACCCTCGGCATTATTTTCCTTTATTGTTTATGGGAAAAACATTTGAAACCTGCAAAATACACACAACTGTTATGAATTCCTACGTTTATTGGGTAAACTGCTTAGAAGGTTGTGGGGAGGAGCGTGGCTGTTGGATGGCAACATCCAATGGTGGAGATCTGCGTAGAAGAGGTCAAAAAGGAGAGTGGATGTATAATTAAGTCAGAGCCATTGATGGATGAGTGATCAAGGAGATCAACGGTCGAGATAAGCGGTGGAATAATAATGTGAAGGATTCACATTATTCGGATTTAATAAGAGGATGCGAAAGACTAACGTTAAAACCTTTGTTCTGAGGAGAAATGGTTAAAAATAGGGTCGGGGGTTCAGGATGAATACAAGCCGTCGGATTTGATCCACCCAACGATATCAAGGGCTGAGGAGGCGTGCGATGCAACATAGGGAAAGAGGGAAAGCGGTTTTGGGTTGCAAAACAGTGGTTTTCACGCGGCGAAAGGGCGGATAGGAAGTTTTTCCTTTTGGAACGCGATATGCATCACTGCCCGACACGTGGCTTCAGAAAACCACCTATATCGCGTGCCCTTTGACAATTTAACCTCCACACTGAAAGTTACGTGACTTGGAATGATGGTCGTCAGATCTGGGGTCTCAGATCTGACGGTGGAGAACGAGCACGAAATTTGAGAGATGCGCGAGTGGAAGCAAGGGGAGCAGTTTTAATCTGGGCCGTTAGATCAAGGATAAACTGTCGAGATCAAATGTGGGAGGAGACAGGTCCCACAGGGGTCAGGCTCGACAGGGTTAATATAAGTCGTTGGATTGAACAGATCGACAGCCAGGATTGAATCTGGGTGTTAAATGGGAATAATACAAAGGTGGAGAAAAGGTTAATGAGGGTTGTTGATCTGCAGAGATCAATGGTCAGGATTGGTCGAAAAATCATTAGGAGCGAGGCGCATGAATTTAAACCAAAGTCTTGAGGTGCGATATGGACCGTCCGATATGGACACATGGATGGCCCAGATGCAATCGGGGCGCGACAAACAGCGGGGCAAAGAACTCGGGAGGCTCCAATGCGATTAATTGCGAACCGTCGATCTGCAAATTAGATCGATGGCAGAGAACTGATCGGGGGTTGACCAATCGGGGGAAGCATTATGTTTAACGCTCTCGACCAAAAATTTTCGATGCAATTATGCGCTAATTGTTGATAGGATTTAGATCAACGGTCGATAATTTTTTTAAAACATGCACCAGCGGAAAAACTTTATAACATGAAAAAACCCAAAATTTAATATAATACAAAGTTTTTATGGTATGGGCGAGATATATATTTATAATATGGATAGGCGCCCGAATGCGGGGCCTTTTGACTTTGTGAAATATAATATGCCCGAGGCGTATATAATAAAGGGCCCATCAAAATTGGAAGGTCGGGCCTTCGGGCTTTTCAATCTACCCATTTTTCATTAAAAAACATAACTCCGACGCGTTTAGACCAAACTTTGGAAAAATTGGGTTTACGACTTAACAAAGAAAAAATATTAATCAAAGATGGATTATAAAATGCTTTTAGCGCCCAACTGCGGGCAATTGGGTTATATCGAGTGATAATATGATCGGGGGATATAAGCACAGGGCTTAATCACATCGGAATTTTTGTCATGGCACAAAGACTTGCGCGCTTGGATTTTTGCGATGCGATAAGTGATTAAATGACTTAGCGCCTGGTTCTAGCACCAGGGCATATAGAGGGGAAGTGGTTTTAAGACTTAGTCGAAGGGGGCTTAAGCCTGTGGTAAACAAAATCATTTTTTATGAAAATTTTCCATGTTTTCAATGGATTTGGGGGTTTCGGCAGAGTTCAGAAAGGATTTTTAAACTCTGTAAAGGGGATTTCATGAAGGGGAAATGGGGAAAAATGAGAAGTAGAGGAATTTCATGGGAATAAAAAGGGGTAAAAATGGAGGTTATTTTTGAAATGGAAGGAGGGGAAAATGCTGTTTGCAGCAGTATTTTCTCCATGGAATCAACAAAATTTCTGAATTGAAATGGAAACAACAATGAAGATTGAAATAAGGGCATGATGTCTTCATGAGTCTTCAAGAGATAATATTTTTAGCAATAAAAGTGTTTCTTGAAGGCTCAAAAAATGTTTTGGCCACCTTTTGATATAACAAATTTTATAGGTGGCCAACAGCCTCCATGATCTGCTCCTGGAACTTAGATTCAACTTGATTAAAATAAAGTTCATAGATGCAATGTAATTTTCTTCTTAAAGCGTCGACAACACAGTTCTCCTTACCTTTTACATGTTGAATGTCAAAATCAAATTCATTTAGGAATGCATTCCATCTTGCTTGGCGGGCATTTAAATCAGATTGTTTAAAGTTTCTATTCAAACTGCTATGGTCGGCTCATAGCACAAAACTTTTCCCCAAAGAGTAATGTGTCCAAGCTCGAAGGGCATGTACTACTGCAGTTAACTCTAAATCATAGGTAGAGTACCTCTACTCATGATCCTTCATTTTCATCGATTCATATGCTATGACCTTACCTTCTTGGGTCAATACTGCTCCGACCCCTTCCTTATAGGCATAAGTGCAGACTTCGAATTCTCTGCATGGGTCTGCTACTTTTAGTACAGGGTCAGTATTTAATAGTTCTTTTAGTTGTTAAAAATTTCTTTGACACTCTTTAGTCCACTTAAAGACTCTCCCTTTGGCTGCAAGGAGGTAATGGGAAAGGATATCTAAGAGAAGCCTTCAATGAATTGTTGGTAGTAACCATCTAAGCCCATGAATGAACGTACGTCTATTATATTTCTGGGAACTCTCCATTCCATAATCATCTTTATCTTTTCGGGGTCTACATAAATCCCTCAAAATATATTACATGGCACAAATATTGGATCTGTTCCTTGTAAAAATCAAATTTACTAAATTTGGCGTAGAGTTGTTGTTCCCGTAACATTTTCACCACCAAGCGTAAGTGTTCCTTGTGTTATTCAATATTATTAAAATAAATCAATATATCATCAATGAAGATTAAAACAAATTTATCCAAAAATGGGTGAAATATACCATGCATCAGGCTCATCAAAGTTGTTGGTGCATTGGTTAACTCGAATGGTAACACCACAAATTCATAATGTCCGTACCAGGTACAGAAAGCTGTTTTGGATATGTCCTCATACTTAATTCGTATCTAATGGTACCCAGATCTCAAGTCAATCTTGGAAAATATTGTTTCTCCCTTCACCTGAGAAAATAGGTAATCTATACGTGGCAATGTGTACTTGGTTTTAACAGTCATCTTATTAAGCTGTCGGTAATCCATGCACATCCGCATCGTACTGTCCTTCTTCTTAAAAAACAACACTCGTGCTCCCCAAGGGGAAAAACTTGGTTGAATATACCCTTTTTGCATTAGTTCTTGCAATTGTATTTTTAATTATTTCAATTCAAGAACACTTATTCTGTATGGTGCTCGTCACGTAGGCATTGCCCCAGGTATTAACTCTATAGTAAAATTAATGTCTCGTTTCGGAGGTAATCCTGGAATATTTTCAGGAAACACGTCCATGCATTCCTGGAAAACGGGTATATTTTCCAACATAAGGGTCTTGTCCTTGGAGTTAGAAAACCCCACCCGAATTGCATAAATTTGACACCCCTTTCTAATGCATTTACCCAACTGGGATGTAGTAATGGGTCACAATCAAAGTGGCTTCTTAATTCCTTGCAATTCTTGACATGTACCATATTCTACCTTAAAATGGATAACTTTATCCTTGTAATCTACCAAGGACTAGTGTCTTTTTAACCATTCCATTCCCAACAAAATATCGTAGGAGCCCAAAGTTAGAATATTCAGTTCTACACTTATATGTTGTTCTTCGATATTCATAATACAATTTGAAATTTTGGCATTAACTCATCTCTTTGATGCCATAGACAATTGTACCATCCATGGACTTTTAAATTTTTAGCTTTGCAGTTTACAGTTTTCAACTATTCGAGGGTTTATATAACTTAAAATAGCACCAGGATCAACCAAAATGGAAATGATTTGGGATTGTTGCTTACCTTCCAGTTTTATCATAGTTGGCTGGAAATCCACTTGCCGATATTCTAGTGCAGCATTGATCCTAGGTATGTTTCTCGCAACATCCCCTACTGTAGATGCCTCTTGCAGATTGGTTGTAACTTCATTTATTCCATGATGAGGGTAGTTCTTAAAATAATATGCCTCACCACATCCCCAACACTGGTTTCTGGGACTATGCAGGGTCTGGCCTGGTGGAGGTCTCAGTATGTTGTTCTTCAACTGCCCATTTGGGCTTTTGTTGATTTTTCCTACATTGACTATTTTCTTAATTTGTCGCAGCATTTTTATAATTTCCTAGTCTGTTGTTTTTAAAATTCAAGGGGCCTTTCTTCCCTTTCTTATGTGGCCAAATTATGCCAATTTCATTGTTTTCCTTGGACTGCTGATAGCACATCCGTGCTTTTCGTATTACCTCATCCATAGTATTTGGGTTCACAAATTTGATCCTCTCCTTCATGTGAGTAGGAAAACTATTCAAGAATCATTATACCTTTTCTTTTTTATCTCTCAAATATGTTACGTTTCTTAACAGAGAGGTAAATTTAGTGATGAACTCATCCATAGACAATTGACCCAACTTTAAATCATGAAACTCTCAATATTTTTCATCATAAAATCGTTCGGTTAGGTACTTGTCCTTGAAATACCGTTGGAACTCATCCCAAGTCATATTCTTGTCTTCAATTCCACGCACATTTTTTTCCTCTTCCCACCATAATGTAGCTTTTTCCCGCAATTTATAGATAGCTAAGAGAGCCTTGAGTTTGTTGATATATTCATCAACTTGTAAATATTTATTCATATTAATCATTTAAGCTTCTGCTACTTCTTCAACTTCTGCATCGAATGTAGGAGGCTTAGTTTTTAGAAACTCACCCTCTAATTCTACTTTCTACTTCTTCAGCTCTTGCTGATATGAAACATTACCATATTCAACTTCATTGTAAGTCCTACTCTTATTACTCTATTGGGTACGACTCCATTCTAGGTTGTCATGAACTTGCTGCCATTTCTATCCTTCTTCATGGGTGTCCCTCTCTAGACTAGGCTGTGTGGTAGGATGATTTTACTTATCTGAGAGACTCTTGAGTATCCTTTATTGTTCCCTCATAAAACTTCCATTGTCTCTTCATACCCAAATCATATATGTCTGGAGTTGTTGCACCGTATCTAACAATCTGTTGGTCTGACGTTGTTTTTCTTCCAATAATATATTGGTTTGTTAGTGTTGGTCCACACTCAATTTCACCCACATTTCCAGGTTGATCTCAGGATTGGACAGGGGATGGGCTTCCCCTGTAGTTCTTGGCGTTTTCTGATTGGATCCTCTCCTTATTGGAACTTTCTACCAATATTCTTGTCATTGTGCACATTTAAAAAAAAGGAAATTGAAAACACACAAGTTATCTCAGTGACCCATCTGGCCCTAGCGTGTAACCATGCTTTGATACCACTTGTCACAACTTTAATAAACATACCATAAATTCTTTTTTAACTATCTACTTTCATTACTTACAATACTCATTTTATTTTATTCATGTACATATTAACCATATCATTGTTACATCATTTATATATTAATAAATTCCTGAGTCAACGCATGGACAGTTTACAAATTATGGTTAATCATTCTTGTTAAGGCATCATAAGCATTGTACTTAAGGTTCCCAGTTTAATACATTTATATGGATTTTTCTTTTCATTATGTAACACATAATATTTATTCAATTTACTATTTACTTGCGCATGTAGCCAAGCACTTTGTGCATGAGTTTCTGATTAATGTTATTAATATATGATCACCCCGACAATGGAGTTTTGGCTATCGGTCACAGTGGATGGATGGCAGTTGTCTAGCACTATCAACTCCATCGTGCTCTACTCAAAATTGATGTTTGAATCCCTAGATATGACGGACATGGGGTAAGCATGAACGGTTAGGGTAACTACCCACCCCATGCCTTGCAACCCTAACTCATTTGTCGCTTCTTCCAGAACGGTTCACCTCTGCATGTATCTGTCTTGGCACTTGAGGTAGCTCTGTATGTCTTCGTCTTGGCGCTTGAGGTATAGTTCTCAAACCATGCATCAGGTTTTGGTTTTACATAACTGGTTCATGCTTAACCATTTCCTGCATATATATATATATATTCTTTCGTGTTGTGCCAAGAGGCTCGGTTGGTTTCTCAGTATTTCATTTATTTTATCTATCAATGTTTTTCCGCTGTGTTAGTAAACTGAGCTTCTCCATGTTCCAGGTATACTCTGCTACATACCTAACCATTTCAGTTTGCTGGTTATGGGTTTAATGTTTAGTGGCTAAGCCCTTGAAAGGTATTTCATTTGGTCTTCCTCTATTTCCAATCTATCTTAATTCAAGGCAAGTGTGGCTAAATGCTTCCAAGTTAGTTAACATCTTCGTTCCATCATTCACACCAATTCAATGGTGCGTATTGGGCCATTACATGCTTGACCTATGCAAGTAATTTTTCAAGACCCTTAATGGGTTTTCCTTCCGATTTGTTTAGTGTTTTAATCTCATTTTTTTTCTAAGGTTTTTTCCTATTCCCTCTCAACCATGGTTAACCCCTTTTTGTTCTTCCTTTTGTTGCAGGTTTGGTTTATGCCAGAACCACGTGGGTCCTTTCAAACTCAGCACAATACTTCCAAGGCGGCCACCACAGGTATGCCCATTTCTATCCAACTGTGCATCCTTATTTTTCTCTCTTTTATGTTACTGAGGGTTATACCCTCTGTGTGAAAATGTTCGACATCAGGCCATGGTTTCTCTTTTGCATGCAAGGGCTTCTGAGTCCCTTTTTCTGTTAAAGGTTTTTTGGGCGTAATATTATTGTTTCAATATTTTCTTCAATAGTTTTAACAATTTGATGTATATGTCCCTCTCGAGTATGGAGGCCTACTGCATCATGTATTTATTGTTAGGCTATGTGTTCATTTTCCTGTGATTTGGAAGACTTGGAAATACCAAATGACAAGACAACATCAAACCACTTTAGGATCTCAAGATCTAGCCCTTCTGGATCTAGAAAGGGATCTCTCTATAAAAGCAAAGAATAATATATCTTTGATGTTCAATTTAAGGTATTAGGCTAGTTATAGGGCACAAGGGTTTTTGTTTTGTTTGTTTGTTTGGTTGGGAAACATGAATGAATGTAAAGAAATGAGTAGAGAAGGATTTTTTTGGCAATGGGGAGATAATTCAAAGAGAACACAAGTCCAATGGGCAATGGATTCATAAAAGGGTTTACTTGAAATTCAAATATCCAAGGCTTTCAAGGGGCTAGTCAGCTAAAATAGAGGATCTCTTAAGATGATAGTATGGGATGAAACAATAAGGAAATAAATGTGAATGACAAGGAAAACCTTCCAAGGTGACCACTTCGGAGCAAGTATAGGGATAGGGCATGCATTATACCTCTATGATCCAAACTCCTAATGAGGCCAACTCTGTAGACAACAATCCAGTAGCCCTTCTGACTACTTTCAGACAATAGAAAACATTTAAGTTTAACACAGAGTGAATTCTAAGATCAGAGAAAGACTTTTGACTTTCTCTGCTTTGGAATTCAACTCAAAGGGATCTTAGAAAGGCTAACTGTTGGAAAAGGAACCTAGGGGACTGGGCTAACTCTAAATCTCCTATTTTCCCAATTCTTTCAGCTGAAACCAAACAAGAACATCCAAGAAAAAAATTCTAAATTCATACATCAGTAAGCATGGACAAGCCAACTTCTATACTGGTTAAATTATGTTGACTTTGTTCTAAGATACATGAATAGCAGAAAACATAAAGATAAGAATGTGCAGGAAGCATTAGGGTACTTGCAGCAGTATATCCTAAGCTAAAATTATTGTTTCTTATCAGAGAAAATGAAACATGATGTAAAATAGAGGGAAAACAATAACAAAGAAGGAACACATCACCATTAATTTAGATCAAGATCCAATGAACATGCTTGTCATATTAGAAGAGAAAAACCAGTCACATACATTCTTGTCCAATAGCTTGATATCATCCATAAATCATCTCTCAGCCTATTTTTAACCACTACTCGCAGAACTCTAACTCAGTAAAATAGCTTACAATCAGTGTTTTTTCAATAACCAACCAACCAACATTTACAATGTATTTTTCATGGGTTCTTATAGGTGAAAGAGTGATAGTAGTGGTAGATAGAAGTTAAATGATTCATTAAAACAGAGGGAGAAGTGTTTGTGAAGCCCATCCTATTTTAATATCTTTACATTAACTTTCAGTACTCTTTAGATGAATTATGGGTCTTCGTCAGATTGATAATAACTCCAAGGGTATGTTCTTGAAGTACTCTCTAGTCTGTAGTGCTCTTTTTATCCTCTGTGACAAGAAAGGGTGAAGATTTTCCTTTCAGGTCTTCCATACTTCATAACCAATGCACTGATAGTTCTAGGAGATTTCTGTCAGAATAATAACTGTTATGGGCTTGATGTGGAATAAAGAATGCTGCGGGAACTTGTCCTTCTTAGGAAAAGAACATTCTGTTGATATTAGACCACTGGCATGGCTTGATGTGTGATTTAGGCTTCATTAAGCCTCCTTGATCATCTTCGGGTCTTCACTTATGTCCTTTATGTCTATAACTGTGTATTAGGCTTCAAATGAAATGCGTTGACCCCTTTAATCTTCTTCTGATACACTTTAAACTTTTTGCTGACCTTTTTGTGTGAATATACAGGTTACAAAGGTTCCAGAGGGTTTATGTTTGGGTTATTAACAATGATATTTCAATAAAACATGTTTTTAAACCTCGTTAGTGGTGTCTTCTGTGATCTTCGGCTCTGAGACAATCTCTCAGCACTATATATCACCATGATTGTGACCGTGGAGACTGTATGGGTTCACCACCTTTTGAAACCTGAAAAAAACAAAAAAATCATTATAAAAACTAGCAGGAGTGGGAAGGCTGCTTCAGAGGCTCGTGGGGATGGAGGAGAAGTGAGGGGAAAAACTAGATTCAGCGGAAATTGGGCTTAAAATCATGGCGGAAGGCAAAAACAGGTTTGATGGAAGTTTAGGTGCGATGTGCATTGTGGACCGTTAGATCATGGTGATATATGGTTGAGATTTTTCGATGAGGTCGTTTGGGAGGTTAGATGGATGGTAGATGAATGGGGGCAAGATTAAATGTGGGCCGTTAGATTAGAAAAATCAACGGTGGGGATCGCTCGATGGAGTCATTTGGAAGAAAATTTAAAAAGCAATCGAACGGGTTTGTGATATAATAAGAGTCGTCCGATCTCAGAGATCGATGGCTGGGATTAAAGCTAAAGTTTCGTTGCGAAGGGCGGTAAGGCAGAAAATAGGAACGGTTTTTGCGCGGCTGAATGGGGGAAAGGCAGTTTTCACTTTTGGAACGTGATTCCACTCAGTGACCGCCACATGGATTCTCAAAACCACCTTTATCGCGTAAAATTTTCACGGTGGGAAGGGAGGTAAAAATTTACGCGAAAAAGGGTTTTCAACCGTTGGATGATGGCTGGAAGATCTGACGGTGTGGGTGATGTGCGATGAGTCCAAAGATGTGCAAAGGATGAAGCAGTGGGGCCCTTGGTGACGTGTGCAAATGTGTCATGGGGTGGAAAGGTTTGGGCCATCGGGTTAAGTCCTGACCGTAAGATTTCTCAGATGGACGGTCAAGATTTCAAGAAAAGCGGAGATTTGAAATGGGGAGAAGGGATGGGAAAATGAAAACGAGCAGAGGGATAAGGCATGATGGTCGTTGATCTGTGTAGATCAACGGTCTATATTCACTCTGGACCATATCATCGGGTAAAAGAAAAAAAAAGGGAAGGGGCACATTTGCGAAGAAATATGAGGAAAGGAGGGCTTGGGGATAAGTGCTTGGGTGTCGTCCCATGGAGGGAAAAGGACCGGGGCTAGCGAGTGACCTTAAGCCCTCGGGGGCTTAATACTTTTAATGGAGCGGAAGACTATTTTTTAGGCTTTTTGAATGGATTTTGAGGGTTTTTTTCCTCTTTAGCGCCCGGTTGCAGGGCTAAGGTTATATGAGATGGAGGGTTTTAAAGCCATAAGCCCTTGGGGGCTAAAAAACTTTATAGTGCAAAAAGGGTGTTTTAGGCCAAGAAAAAGGGATTTTTAGGCCAAAGGAGGGGTTCCGATAGGTAAAAGGGAGGATTTTCAAACCAAATAAAGGGACATATAAGGTTTAAAAAGGGATTTGGGATGGTTTAGAGGTTAAATGAGGATGTTTTTTGAGGGATTTTTTGAAGGAAACAAGGATGAAAATGGGGATTTTGTGGGAGTGAAAAGGAGAAAATGGAGGCTTTTTGAAAACATTCTCTTTCACAAAATAGTAAGGCTCATCAATGGAAACAATAGTGAATATAATTTTGAAAGATAAGGATATCACAAGGCTTCAAGGATGATAAATTTTCAAAGGAAATTTTCACTTGAAAGCTTGAACAGCAATTTAGCCACCTGTTTGCTTTGACAAATTATTATAGGTGGCTAATAATGGCTCCACATGGGGATGGAATCTTCTTGAAGGTGTCAAGAATCTCAGAAATAATCTTTGGAAGTAGGCCAGAGTCTGATCCTTGACCATCTTTCTCTTCTTTGATCAGCTGCTACAAACATGATGGGCATTATATTAGCAGAAATACTTCCCCAAACAACTACCTACCCATCCTACTATCCTAACATTTTTTCTTCAAGGTGCATTTAGACTTGTAGACCTTCTTCATCATTTTTTTTTTTTTATTGAAAGAAAAAACTAATCTAATTCTACCCTTATTCCTCCATGAGACTAGATTAAATAGTTGGACTCATAGCTTCTCTACCTAAACTAATATCTACCAGGATTAAACTGTTTGACAGATTTTCATTCTCTATATTCTAAAACAGAAATTTAAATATAGACAAACCAGGATTAGACTGTGTTGAGATTGCAACAAGATGATAAGCTTAGTGGAAAGGAGTCACCTTCACTAAGTGGGCCCGCAGGCTATTTTTGGCGCAAAGTCTATTTTTAGACTATGTCTATTTTTAGACATATGGATCATGTTCTATGAGTTGCAAGATGCTATTTGTGGATGGTTGGTCAAGTTGGAAAAATAGATGGACTTCTATTTTTAGACATATTGGGCGGAATCTATTTTTAGATTGCCAGTCTAAAAATAGATATGTCGAATATTATTAGCTCTTAATAATATTTGGACTCTAAACATCATCTTATTCTCTTGGAGCACTTCAGTTAAGTGCACAGATGTGGCACAGGAGCTGACAGAAGGAATTACGCTATTCCTGAGGGTTAAGTGGAGCTATTGCATGGATACTTCAGTTAGAACTCATGTGACAGAGTTTGGTGGAGTTGATTGAGGAAGTTAATGGAGTTGTGTTCAGTTTAACTAATCTAAACATAGTTGAGCTATTTATATCTAGTTTAACTGATTGATACAATTAGTGAGAGTGGTGTGAATTAATTATTAATTAATTCACTAATTATAAACTCATTAATCAACTAAAGAATGCATCAGTTAACTTTAGTGCATGGACAGTTTCAGTGGAGACCAGTGCAGAAATAGGTGAAAGAGAAGGTTAACTATCAGTTGTGACTATACAGTTGCTATTTGCAACACACAGATAGGTGGAGAAGCCCATGAGGATTGCGCAGTACAAGCCATGTGGTTTATCTATTTAATGAAGCCATCCCATAGCATTGAAAACGCAATAGAGGCTGGCTATCAAGTGGCAAAAGATTGGAGCATGTGTTTTGCTAGATCTAGCTTGATAGTGTGTAGCAATTGAGGGTGTGCATGAGAGCTTGTGAGGAGCTTTTGTACTATGATTGTTACATGATCTCCATGAAATATAATATACATATAGTTGGGGTTTTCAGCTTTAAGCTTTCCCATTAAATAATGTGTTCATATGTGTGATTGTTTGTGGTTTTAATGTATGCATGCAATTGATTTTATTTCCGCATGTGATGATCAATGGTAGAAGAGATTCTGTATTATGCATGAAGCTAAAATAGTGTGTGATCAGGAGAATCTCGGTGAATAATATATCAGTTATTCAAAATTTCTACATGGTATCAGAGCGATATTGATCATTGGAGCAATTGCAAAACATTGAAGCGGTTGAGTTTTGTGCTGGTGGAATTCGAATTTGCAGTAGTGTTTTCTTGGTGTCGAAGTTGAGATGTCTTTCAACGGATTGCGATTGGAGTATTCCCTTGAGGGCAGCTCGAATTATATTTCATGGAAGGACATGATGGAGGCGGTGCTGGATGACAATGGGTTGAAGGAGTTCATAGATGTAGAAATTCCAAAGCCTACTTCTAGTGATGCTGCCGTACTTGACGCATGGAAAAAGAAGACAGAAAAGTGTCGAATAATTTTGTTGGAAGGTGTGAAGGATCACATAGTATCCAGCCTTCATGGGAAAAATTCTCCATTCTTGATGTGGAAATCTTTGATAGATTTATTCCAAATCAAGAGCGACCAGAGGAAGTTGACGCTCAAGGATAAACTCAGGAACATAAAGATGGAGAAAGGCGACAATATGCCCAAGTACCTCACGAAGTTCATCCAATGCAGGGATGAGCTGGGAAGTGTGGGGGTGACTGTTGATGATGAGGACTTGGTGAGCTTGGCTCTCCTTGGGCTTTTGAAGAGTTGGCACTCCTATCAAGACTCTGTCAATGGTCGGGAGAAATTGCCAGGATGGGAGCGACTTTGATCAGATCTTGTGCAAGAGGAGATTAGGCAGAGTACCAGGGATGGATCTTCATCAAAGAACTCTGATGAAGATAATTTCACTTGGCTGCCAAAGAAAAGAAGGGGAAGAGCAAGAAAGCTTCTCAATCTGGTGCGAAAGGCAAGAAGCAGGACATGTCCAAGGTGAAGTGCTTTCATTGTCACCAACATGGACATTACGCCACTAGTTGTCCATAGAAGAAGAAAAATAAGCAGGCTGCTGGATCTGCAGCTGGAGAGGCCTTAGCCTCACAGTTTGAGCTGGATTTTTTGCTGATCGCATGCTTGGTCTCAAGTATGATGGGATCAGTGTGGTTTCTTGAAATTGGTGCGTCTTTTCACATGACAAGAGATCGAGATTTGTTTACTGATCTGGATGAGAAAGATCTTGGAGTGCGCATTGACATGGGCAATGATGGTAGATACAGTGCAACCGGTATCGGTACCATTTCCTTTGAGAGGGATTCTGGTAAACCCTTCGTATTGAAGAAAGTGATGCATGTTCCAGGATTGAAGAAGAATCTTATCTCTGTGGCGATGTTAGAAGACAAGGGATATGATGTTGTCTTTAGCAAGGGAAAGGCTTTCCTGCGTAGTAAGGCAACTGATGAGACCCGAAGGATAGGGGTTTGAGTTAAGAACCTTTATCAATTGCAGGTAGATGGCTGTGCAGCAATGGCGGGCAAGGCAAAAGGAGTGGTGAGCCGGGATGATGTTGAGCTGTGGCACCGGAGATTGGGCCACCTTCACCATAGAGCTTTGAAGATACTGCAGTATATTTCTACTGGGCTTCCTAAAGGCACTCTTGCACAATCAGATCAGTGCAAGGGGTGTACCTTGGGAAAATTTGTGAAATCCACCTTTCGCGAGAAGGATAGTCGCGCCACGATGATCCTTGAGAGAAATCACACAGACGTGTGTGGACCTTTCTTAGCAACTTCGAGAGCAAAGCAGGGGTATTATGTGATATTTGTTGATGATTTTTCTCGTAAGTGCTAGATCTTCTTCATGTAGAAGAAGAGCGAGACATACTCAAAGTTTTTTGAGTTCAAGGCACTGGTTGAGAAAGAATCGAGGAAGCAGGTGAAGGATCTTAGGAGCAACAATGGTGGTGAATTCATCTCTGGCAAATTCAAGGACTTTTGAAGTGCAGAAGGAATTCGAAGAGAGCTCATAGCATCTCATAACCCACAGCAGAATGGAGTTGTTGAGCAAAAGAACAGAACGATCGTGGGTGCTGCATGGGTGATGTTGCATGATCATGGCCTTCCCATACACTTGTGGGCTGAGGCATGCAATACTGTAGTTTATGTGCAAAAATGTTGTCCTCGTAGGATACTTGGCATGAGTACACCCGAAGAGGCATTTTTTGGTAAGAAGCCTAATATTTCTCATTTGAAGATTTTTTGCTCACCTGTTTACATTCATGTGACGAAGGATGCTAGGAAGAAGCTGGAGCCGACCGCAGAGGTTGGGATATTTTTGGGGTACATAGAAACACCCCACAACTATTGTGTGTATTTTCCAGACAGTCAGAAGACTATTGTGCGATAGGATATCAAATTTCATGAGGAGAAATCCATGAAGTGTTCACTTGAGAGGGAGCTACACTTGCATGCGGATGAGGAGCTATTAGCTCCTAGAAATGAGTCTCTAGGATGTGGATCAACCATAAGATGAGGTTCATGGAGTGGAAAATACCACTCAGAAGTAGCGCCAACCATCGAGAGGCGGAAGTGCACTACGAAGGGCGGGCGACGAGGCTCAAGATGCGAGAGAAGGTTGTAGGAGCACCTACATCACAACGCAGAGATAGACATAGTCACTGATCGGTATCACGGATACATGGCTCTTATGAAGCCAAGTGTATCATGGAAGAGCCATCTTCTTTCGAGGGATCTTGTGGAGGACCCCATGGGTAGATGCCATGATCGAAGAATATGATTCGATCATCAGGAACAGTGCATGGGAGATTGTCCCAAGACCGGTTGGGAAATCAGTTGTAGGTTCGCGATGGATCTACAAGGTGAAGCAGGCAGCTGACGGGGGTGTGGAGAAGTACAAGGCGAGATTTGTCGCCCGTGGCTTCTCACAGATCGAGGGGATTGACTATGAGGAGACTTTTGCACCTGTCGCAAGGTACTCTTCCATACGGACGATCCTTGCTCTCTCAGCGCAGATGGGGTGGCACATTCATCGGATGGATGTGAAGACTGCGTTCCTCAATGGAGTTATTGAGGAGGAGGTGTACATAGAGCAGCCTGAAGGTTTTGAGATCTTCAGCAGTGAGTCGCATGTGTGCCGACTCAAGAGAGCACTGTATGGGCTGAAGGAAGCACCTCGTGCTTGGTACACTCGGATAGACAGCTACTTCACCGGGCTTGGATTCTCCAAGAGTGAGGCGGATCCAAACCTGTACCAGATTGTGGTGGAGGAGGAAACTTGCGATCATTGTACTTTATGTAGATGATTTGATTTGGCCAGGTGAATGAAATTTTGTTGATATTCTCATGCAAGGATGATCTTGCAAAAGAGTTTGAGATGAAGGACTTGGGCCTCCTTCATTATTTCTCGGGATTGGAAATTTGGCAGCACAGTGACGGACTGTTATTTTCTCTAGCAAAGTATGCCTGGGAGATACTGGAGAAGTTCAACATGCGTGGCTGCAAGCCTGTTGATACTCCTCTTCTTGGTGGATGGAGGAAGGAGGATGCTACCATGGCAGAGGTAGTGGATGCCACTGTTTATCGAGAGTTGGTGGGGTCACTTATGTATCTGGTCAATACATGACTTGACATATGATATGTTGTTAACCAGCTTTCAAAAGCTATGGTTAAGCCAACCAAGCTCTTCTGGAAGGTAGGCAAGCATGTATTGAGATATCTCAGAGGCACATCGGGATATGGATTATGGTACAACCAATCAGATGAGGTGAAGCTATGTGGCTTCAAGGATGTAAATTGGGCAGGGAACCCAACAGACAGAAAGAGCACATCTAGAGGGATTTTTAGTATCGAGTCGACAACAGTTTCTTGGTACAGCAGGAAGCAGAGATCTATGGCACTCAGCTCAGCAGAGGCCAAGTATATGGCAGCAATTTTGGCTGCATGCGAGGCTATATGGATGAGGAAGATCCTGGTCAGGTTGTTCGGTTCACACTTGGATCCTACTGTGATTTATTGTGATAATTAGAGTTGCATCAAACTCTCGGTTAATCCAGTATTTCATGATAGATCTAAACACATTGACAGATCGTACCATCATATCGAGGAAGATGTGTGTAGCGAAAGATCATGTTACTTTCATACATTCCCACGGAGGATCAGGATGCTAATATCTTGACGAAGGCGCTCACTAGGAGCAAATTAGAATACCACAGGGGCAGGATAGGGGTTGCAGATAATCCTTATCTTTTTAAGAGGGAGTTTTGAGATTTCAACAAGATGATAAGCTTAGTGGAAAGGAGTCGCCTTCACTAAGTGGGCCCGCAGGCTATTTTTGGCGCAAAGTCTATTTTTAGACTATGTCTATTTTTAGACATGTGGATCATGATTCTATGAGTTGCAGGATGCTATTTGTGGAGGGTTGGTCAAGTTGGAAAAATAGATGGACTTCTATTTTTAGACATATTGGGCGGAATCTATTTTTAGATTGCCGGTCTAAAAATAGGGATGTCAAATATTATTAGCTCTTAATAATATTTAGACTCTAAACATTATCTTATTCTCTTGGAGCACTTCAGTTAAGTGCACGGATGTGGCACGGGGAGTGACGGAAGGAATTACACTATTCACGAGGGTTCGCTATTCACGAGGGTTATGTGGAGCTATTGCATGGATACTTCAAATTTTGACTCATGTGACGAGTTTGGTGGAGTTGATTGAGGAAGTTAGTGGAGTTGTGTTCAGTTTAACTAATCTAAACATAGTTGAGCTATTTGTATCCAGTTTAACTAATTGATACAATTATTGAGAGTGGTGTGAATTAATTATTAATTAATTCACTAATTATAAACTCATTAATCAACTAAAGAATGCATCATTTAACTTCATTGCATGGACAGTTTCAGTGGAGACCAGTGCAGATATAGGTGAAAGAGTAGGTTAACTATCAGTTGTGACTATACAGTTGCTATTTGCAACACACAGATAGGTGGAGAAGCCCATGAGGATTGCGCAGTACAAGCCAGGTGGTTTATCCATTTAATGAAGCCATCCCATAGCATTGAAAATTCAATAGAGGCTGGCTATCAAGTGGCAAAATATTGGAGCATGTGTTTTGCTAGATCTAGCTTGATAGTGTGTAGCAATTGGAGGTGGTGCTGAGAGATTGTGAGGAGCTTTGTACTATGATTGTTACATGATATCCATGACATATAATATACATATTTTTTTTGTTTTCAGCTTCAAGCTTTCCCATTAAATACTGTGTTCATATGTGTGATTGTTTATGGTTTTAATGTGTGCATGCAATTGATTTTATTTCTGCAATTAATGATCAATGGTAGAAGAGATTCTGTATTATGCATGAAGCTAAAATAGTGTGTGATCAGGAGAATCTCAGTGAATAATATATCAGCTATTCAAAATTTCTACAGATTTTCTAATTTTCTTTGGCTCCATGGCATAAAGACAAGTTGCACATGAACCGAAACTTTGCAGAAAATTGAAACAAAATTGTGAAGGCTTGAAATTCTGAAAATTAAGAGCACCCTTCATTCTTCTTGTGACTCAGATTTTGAGCTTTTTAGAGTCACCTTTCTTTCTTCATTTCAGCTCTAGTTTTGATCTTGTTAGAGCTATTTTTTCTTCCTTTCTTTGCTGGTTCAAGTTTTTAGCATGTTAGAACCAGCCTTTCACTTTCCCTGGCTCAGGTTTTGATCTAATTTGAGCCATTCTTTTGGAACTTCATAGGTTCAAGATTTGAGCTTGTCTGAACCTTTCTTCTTCTTTTTCTTTTTTTCTTTTTCCAAAAAAATCAAAGCAATGGTATTTACAATGGAAGTGAAAAATTTTAAACTGAACTTCAGCAGAAATAATGCTTGAGCATCCTGCCATTGACAGGACCCCCAAACAGATCTGTACCATCCATTTCTTGCAGAAAAAATGCATTGGGACTAATGGAAGATTGGATGATGTAAGGGCCTTGCCATAAGTTGTCAAAATTGCCATGTTTACCCTTATCCTCTCTCCAGAGTCCCATTTGAGTACCTTGTCTCCAATTTTTAAATCACAAGCCTTTGTCCTTTTATCAAACAACTTGTTGATGTTCTCTTGCACTTTCTGAGCTCTGTTGTAGACTTCTTCCCTTATCTACTGGAGATGTATAGTCTAATTGATCCTCCTCACCATGATGTCTTCTTTTGACTGTATTTCTTGGACCAATTTTATCACTGGTACTCCTAAACTGGTAGGAAACACTGCATCTGCTCCATAGACTAACTGATCGGGATACATTCCAATGGATTTCTTTGTTGTCAATCTGTCTACCCATAAAGCATACACTAACTTGTTATGCCATGATTTTTTATTATCTTATAGTAGCTTCTTGATGATGGTTACCAAACTTTTATTTGATGATTCTGCTAGCCCATTACCTTGAGGATAATAAGCAGTAGAATGACCAAGTGCAATCTGATACCTATGGCAAAAATCAATCATATTTTTGGAACAAAATTCAGCAGCATTATCAGTGATAATTTTCCTAGGGTAGCCAAATCTAGATAGGATATGGTCTTCAAGGAATTTTATGATAACAGAGTCTGTGGCATTCCTAGAAGGGATGGCCTCTATCCATTTGGTGAAATAGTCAGTGGCTATGAGTATCCATTTATGTTGGGTAGATGAAGCAGGGTGGATTTTCCCTATGAATTCTAGGCCCCATCATTGAAAAGGAGCTTCAACAGTGATTGGTTGTAAAGGTAGAGGAAGGAGTTTTCTTTTTCCCTCAAAGATTTGGCATTTGTGGTAGGAAAATATCATTTTGTGGACATCTTGGAATAGGGTGGGCCAGTAATAGCCAGCTCTAAGGATTTTATTGCTAGTGGTTTTCTAGTAAAGATAGCCTCCACATTCCCCTTCATGAAACTCATGCTTGATCCTATCTGCATCAACTTCAGGAAAACATTTAAGAAATAAACCATTGGCATTTTTCCAATACAAACATTCCTTCAAAATGTAATAATTGATAGCTTTCAACTTTAAAAACCTTGCCTTTGTCTTAGATAAATCAGGAGGGGCATTGAGATTGGTAAGCACATACAAGATATCAGCATACCAAGGCGAGTATTGGAACTGTTCTTCAACAATGGGAGCAGGTAACCCTTCATGTTCATCCAAAGCATCTACCATATTTATGTCAAGGGCTTGTAAGTTAGATTCAACCATTAATTGTGCTAAGCCCTGACCGTTGATGAGTTTAGTGGGTTTGATCTCCAAATCATACTCTAGTATTAGAGCAATCCACTTTTCTCTTTTTCCATCTGGATCTTGTGACAATATGTCTTTTACCACTATACTAGGCACAAAGGCAATAATATGAGAATGTAAGATATAAACTTTGAAATATTTCAAGGCCTTTACCAAAGCATAGGCTTGTTTTTCCATGATATTATATTTCAGAGGTGCATCTCTTAATGCCTTGCTGAAAAATGAAATTGGCTGCTCTTGTCCTTCTGGATTTTTCTGCAATAAGACAACAACCACAGTATGTTCTAATGCAAATGAGAATATGAGGAAATCCTTTGTAAAATCTGGGATGATGAGAACTGGTGCTTGGGAGAGTGCATGTTTTACCAGTTCAAAAGACTTCTTGGCTTCTAGAGTCCATTTAAATCCTACTTCTTTTTTAATCATATTTGTCATGTTTCTAAGGAGTTCTGCTAGGTTGGGTATAAACCTCCTCAAGAAATTAATCTTTGCAATGAAAGATTGCAACTCTTTGATGTTTCTAGGGTGACTAATTTACAATATGCCTTCAACCCTTTTTGGGTCTATTTTAATCCCTTTTTCAGATATAATGTGACCAAGAAGTTTACCTTCTTGGAGACCAAACACTGTCTTTTTGGGATTTAAAGATAGCCCAAACCTTCTGCACTTCTCAAAGAACTTTCTCAAATGTTTAAGGTGCTCTTCATCAGTTTTGGAATAGACTGTAATGTCATCAAGATAAATTAAACTGAAGTACCCTATTTCTTCTAAGAATGCAATGTCCATGGCTCTTTGAAAGGTGGCTCCAGAATTCATGAATCGAAAAGGCATCTTCACATACATGAAAGTGCCCCAAGGAGTTGTGAAGGATATTTTAAGCTGATCTTTTGGGAGTACTAAGACTTGGTTATACCCTGAAAAGCCATCTAACAGAGAAATCCTCTTAGAACCAACTACCTTTTGTAGGATGTGTTCCATCTTGGGTAAAGGGTAATTGTCTTTTAAAGAGGCTCTATTTAAGTTTCTAAAATCAATGCACAACCTAATTTCTCATGTCTTTTTCCTTACGGCCACCGGGTTAGATACCCAATCTAAAAACCTCACAGGGACTATGATTCCAACCTCATACATTTTCTTAATTTATTTTTCTACCAGAGGCAATTGTACAGGGTTAATTCTGCGCAGCTTTTGCCTAAAAGGTTTCTGGTTTTCTTTCAATGGAATCTTATGTTGGATAATCTCTATGTCATAAGCCTTCAAATCTTCATAGCTCCAAGAAAAAACATCAACAAAATCTTTAAATAAATCAATGTATTTCTGTTTGATATGAGCTGGCAAAGTTTTAGATAATTTAATCATCTTAGGCTTGTCTTTGATGCCTATATTGCATTCTTCAACATCAGATTCAGTGGGTTCTATAGTGGGCTTATTTGCCACATCATTAAAATCGAAGAGGTCCTCAAGGGGTGCTAATCCTCTGAGTATGCTTCTATCTTTGGACTTCACTACCTCTATGTCTTCTTTATTTGCATTCTTGTATTCTTCAGTTTGAGTTTCAAATTCTCTGGCCAGCATGTTTATTTTTGCTATAGGGGATGATTTATCTTCATCAGGGGGTTATTTATCAAGACAGTTTTCATCAAACTTAGATTTTGAATTTGGCAATTCAAATTCATTCCTGGAAAGAAAGAAATCCTCTATCTGTTTATCACCCTCAAAAACCTGCCAATATTTTTCATTATCTGGTATTGTTGGTCTATATTTTGTTTGAACAATGAGCTGTTTGTCACTAAGTGGTATTTGACTTGAACTAGCAGCACAAGCCAAACCATTTGCAAGAATGTTTTGGCTTCTAGGGACAAACACAAGCTCATATTCTACAAATTTTTTCAAAATATCCATGGCATAATTCCTATATGCCCTTAATCTAGGATGTTTTGTAGTGTACTCTCCATTTATTTGTTTGATGAACAATTCTGAGTCTCCATGAACAACTATCCTCTCAGCCCCTAGTTTTTTCAATAGATGTAATCCTAGGAGGAGAGCTTCATATTCTGCTATGTTTTTTGTACATTTGAAATTTAGCTTGAAGGCATGGTTCTCAGCATAATTGTTTTCAGTATTGTGCACCCATACCCCAGCTCCTGCACTCCTTCTTGTGCAAGACCCATCAAAGCTCATGCTCCATAAAGGATTGTTTGCAGATTTGTTATCATTTTCCTTCTTACTCTCATCTTGTTTCTTGAGGTCAGTAGGCTGATGGGTAATCTGCTCTCTACAATCTCAGTTCTGATTTTTTAATTATGCAAATTGTTCAAATGTTTCCCGCTTGTTTTCCTCTGTATCCAGAGCTACCATTATGTTTATATTTGTGGCATCTACTCTACTATTTAAATTTTTTTCTCTAGCTCTTGCTCATCTGTAAACTCATCGTTGTAAAGGATAAAAGAGTCTAGGTCTGTATGGATAGAGTAAAGAGGGGAATTTTTTTGTTTCTCTGGGCTGCTTACCATAAATTTCATGTGTGTTTCCCTATATAGTCTTCTAAGCTGGCTGAAAACAGGGATAGTGGCATATGTCATGTCCATTTGCATTGTACCCTTTAGTTTGGCACCCCATGATCTTGACAACAACATGCCATACTTAGGGGGTACATCAGCCACTACAACATCCATTACCATGCACTTGGCTGGGATTTGGGTCAAATTTACACAGAGATATTTGATCAATCCTAAAAACTTCACTCTGCTAGAGTCAAAAGAATATAAATCCTTATATGGTATGGTTATCTCTAGGCCTAATTTTTCCATGATCACTTTTGGCATGAGGTTGTGTGAAGCCCTTGAGTCATGCATAGCATTGTGTAAGATTTTTTCATGGATATTTAGACTGATATAGAAAGGAGGCACTATTCCTTCCTGAAAATTTCCTTCAATTTTTGGGCCAAACAAGAGAGCTGGTTGATCATCATTTAAGTTGACAGAGTCACTGTTTTCTCCTAAGTTTAAAGCTTTCAAAATTTGACATTTATATACATCCTGGGTGGCCAACTCAGTGAGAGGGACAAAAATTTTGATTTTGGCAATTTCACTTTCCAGATTGAAAGGAGATTGGTTCTTTGAAAGGTTCAATTCTGTTTTGTTGGTCATTGTTTTATTGGCAAAATCAGCTTGCTGATTTTCACTATGTACATTGGTTGAAGCTATTTTTTTAGGAGCATTAGCTGCAATGCTAGTGCTACTGGTTTCTAGTCTTTGTTTGTCAATGGTTTGGATGTCTTTGTCCTTGTTTTTTCCAGAACTCTCAGCCGTTGTTTTGTTGCTTTCAACAGTCCCTTTAGGATTCTTTTCAGGTCTTTTCTTGATAGTGATTTCAAAGGTTTTTGGTTTGGGAGCTTCTGGGTTATTTTTACTTCTGATATCATATTGTTCTCGGACCTGCATGATGGCATTATCAAATCCTAACCTATAGTCTTCAGATTCTAACCCTTCCTCATCCCAATGTGTGAATGAGGTCTGGTTGTCTTCTGTGGAAAAGGTGTGATCTTGGTTATCCACTTCACCATGTTTATGGTAGTTCCCTCTGATTCTTCTATTATTCCCTCATCCTCATCAAGGAAATTTTCTTGGAATGGAGGTAGGACTTGTTGGTCAGAGTCCCTTTGTCTATTAGGAGGAGTGTTTCTCCTAAAGTTTTGGTTTTGGTTTTGAGACTGCTTTCCATTTTGATTATTGACTTGGACAACCATTTTCTCCATCATTATTTCTATCCTATTCATTTTTTTGGCTAGATCATCAAATTTGGAATCAGATGTAGAAGCTGTGGTGTCTTCCCTATAGGTTACCTTCTTTTTAGCCCTCATCCTAGCTCTTTTTTCAATTAAGTTTGCTTCTACACTCACAGCTCCTTTCTGCATGTCTTCTAGAGTCAAATAGTCTCTCTCCCTTAATTGATAGGCCATATCAGCATCGAAACCTTCAGGATATTTTACTAAGGCCATGCCTTGGGGAGGTTTCATGTGAGGTGGAAGAGCATTGTAGACACTGTTAAACCTGGTGGAGTAATCATGAACACTCTCTCCCTGATTTCT
The DNA here is from genome assembly GCA_034641835.2 of Pinus albicaulis. Classification (NCBI taxonomy): domain Eukaryota; kingdom Viridiplantae; phylum Streptophyta; class Pinopsida; order Pinales; family Pinaceae; genus Pinus; species Pinus albicaulis. The sequence goes on from CM076582.1 coordinate 1,253,615,869, forward strand.
TTTAAGATTCTTATACTCTGCTAATATCTGGAGAGGGTTGCTTTTGATTTCCCATTTGTTTATGAATGCTTGATGTAAAGAGGGAAGTTAATTGATGCTATTAGGAGTTAAGCCTTTAAACCAATTCTTTACTTCTCCTCCTAAACTTTGAGCAAATATTCTCATCTTTATGGTCTCATCTTCTATTTCCATACAATCAAATGCATCTTCCATCCTAGTTACATGTTGTTGAGTTGTGGTAGATTATTCTCCAGTGAAATGGGGAATTTTAGATTGATATTCATTTGGTAAAGGAACCAGAGGTTGTGGCAACACTAGGGGAGCATACCTGTTGCCATGATAGTGTTTTGTGGGGGGAAAGGAGTGGCTTGAGTAGCAGGTATATGGATGGCAGAATTTCTTGGACCAGCAACAAACTATTGAGCAGATTTAGGGTGAGAGAGACCCAAGTTATGAATGAAGTGGATATCAGGAGGTGTTGATGGAGGGGTTTCTCTGTCACTAATATGTTGACCACTACGTGGTGGTGAACTTGGAGGCTCAAAGTCTGTCTGATCTATACCACTGAATGACTTAGTTCTTGGTAAATTACTTGGTAAATCTAAGTCAACTTGAGTATCTGATAGAGATGCAAGGTTTTCAGGTGCTGAGTTCGCTCTATGAATGGGTTTGACAATAGTTGGATCCCTAGATGCGAGAGACTTCCAAATAATTCTTTCTGGATTGTCAACTATTTCATGGGGGTTTGGATCAGGATAAGCTCTAGTGTGGATTCTTCTAGAAGCCAGAATGTTAAGTTTCAGATCCAAAAAGGAGAAATCTAGCCAGATATGACAATATTTAAGTGGCAAACTATCCTTAAACAAAGAAACTTAATCCTCAGAGTTTCCTTTAGTATGGATGATGTTGTGATGAAACTGGTCTCCCAGTGGAGTCTTGTGAAAATAGAGATAATCAGTAGGCCTACTGATCACCAGTGGAGTATTTTGGTCATTTAGGAACTGTGGAGTCACCAGGTGGAGGGTTTAAAATGTTTTGAATCAGGCTGATGTCCACCATCAGAAATCTATATCGAATCAAGGATAATTGGTTTTTTTCCCCAGCGGAGTCGCCATTATGTTGGGGTTCCTGTGATTTGGCAGATTTGGAAATACCAAATGACAAGACAACATCAAACCACTTTGGGATCTCAGGATCTAGCCCTCCTGGATCCAGAGAGGGATCTCTCTATAAAAGAAAAGAATAATATATCTTTGATGTTCAATTTAAGGTATTAGGCTAGTTATAGGGCACAAGGGTTTTTGTTTTGTTTGTTTGGTTGGTTGGGAAACATGAAAGAAGGGTTAAATAAATGTAAAGAAATGAGTAGAGAAGGATTTTTTTGGCAATGGGGAGATAATTCAAAGAGAACACAAGTCCATTGGGAAATGGGGTCATAAAAGGGTTTACTTGCAATTCAAATATCCAAGGCTTTCAAGGGGCTAGTCAGCTAAAATAGAGGATCTCTTAAGATGATAGTATGGGATGAAACAATAAGGAAATGAATGGGACGGACAAGGAAAACCTTCCAAGGTGACCACTTCGGAGCAAGTCTAGGGATAGGGCATGCCTTATACCTCTATGATCCAAACTCTTAATGAGGCTAACTCTGAAGACAACAATCCAATAGCCCTCCTGACTACTTTTAGACAATAGAAAACATTTAAGTTTAACACAGAGTGAATTCTAAGATCATAGAAAGACTTTTAACCTCCTCTGCTTTGGCATTCAACTCAAAGGGATATTAGAAAGGCTAACTGTTGGAAAAGGAACCTAGGGGATAGGGCTAACTCTAAATCTCCTAGTTTCCCAATTCTTTCAGATGAAACCAAACAAGAACATCCAAGAAACAAATTCTAAATTCATACATCAGTAAGCATGGACTATACTGGTTAAATTATGTTGAATTTGTTCTAAGATACACGAATAGTAGAGAACATAAAGATAAGAATGTGCAGGAAGCATTAGGGTACTTGTAGCAGTATATCCTAAGCTAAAATTACTGTTTCTTATCAGAGAAACTAAAACATGATGTAAAACAGAGGGAAAACAATAACAAAGAAGGAACAAATCACCACTGATTTAGATCAGGATCCGATGAACATGCTTGTCATATTAGAAGAGAAAAACCAGTCACATACATTCTTGTCCAATAGCTTGATATCATCCATAAATCATCTCCCAGCCTATTTACAACCACTACTCGCAGAACTCTAACTCAGTAAAAGAAATTACAATCAATGTTTTTTCAATAACCAACCAACCAACATTTACAATTTATTTTTCATGGGTGCTTATAGGTGAAAGAGTGATAGTAGTGGTATATAGAACTTAAATGATTCATTAAAATAGAGGGAGAAGTGTTTGTGAAGCCCATCCTGTTTTAATATCTTTACATTAACTTTCAGTACTCTTTAGATGAATTAGGGGTCTTTGTCAGATTGATAATAAATCCAAGGGTATGTTCTTGAAGTACTCTTTGGTCTGTAGTACTCTGTTTATCCTCTGTGACAAGAAAGGGTGAAGATTTTCCTTTCAGGTCTTCCATACTTCATAACCAATGCACTGATAGTCCTAGGAGATTTCTTTCAGAATAATAACTGTTATGGGCTCGATGTGGAATAGAGAATGTTGTGGGAACTTGTCCTTCTTAGGAAAAGAAAATTCTACTGATATTAGACCACTGACATGGCTTGATGTGTGCTTTAGACTTCATTAAGCCTCCTTGATCATCTTCGATTCTTCACCTATGTCCTTTATGTCTGTAACTGTGTATTAGGCTTCAAATACAATGCGCTGATCCCTTTAATATTCTTCTGATACACTTTAAACTTATTTCTGACCTGTTTGTGTGAATATACAGGTTACAGAGGCACCAGAGGGTTTATGTCTGGGTTATTAACATTGATATTTCAATAAAACATGTTTTTAAACCTCCTTAGTGGTGTCTTCTACGATCTTCGACTCTGAGATACTCTCTCAGCACTATATATCACCATGACTGTAACCGTGGAGACTGTATGGGTTCACCACCTTTTCAAACCTGAAAAAAAATGAAAAACTCATTGAAAAACTAGCGGGAGTGGGAAGGCTCCTTTAGAGGCTTGTGGGGATGCAGTAAGGGGAAAAACTAGATTTAACGGAAAATGGGCTTAAAATCACGGCGGAAGGAGAAAACAGGTCTAACGGGAGTTTGGGTATGACGTGCATTGTGGACCGTTAGATCATGGTGATTTACGGTTGATATTTTTCGATGAGGTCGTTTAGGAGGTTAGATGGATGGTAGACGAATGGGGGCGAGATTAAATTTGGGCTGTTAGATTAGAAAAATAAACGGTGGGGATCGCTCGATGGAGTCATTTGGAAGAAATGTTAAAAAGCAAGTGAACGAGTTTGTGATATAATAAGAGCCGTCCGATCTCAGAGATCGACGACTAGGATTAAAGCTAAAGTTGCGTTGCAAAGGGCGGTAAGGCAGAAAACAGGAATGGTTTTCACGTGGCTAAATGGGGGGAAGGCGGTTTTCACTTTCCGAACACGATTCCACTCAGTGATCGCCATGTGGATTCTCAAAACCACCTTTATTACGTAAAAGATGCACACTGGGAAGGGAGAAAAAAAATTACACGAAAATGGTTTTCAGCCATTGGATGATGGGTGGAAGATCTGATGGTGTGGGTGATGCGTGATGAGTCCAAAGATGTGTGGAGGATGAAGCAGTGGGGCCCTTGGTGACGTGTGCAAATGTGTCACAGGGTGGAAAGGTTTGGGCCATCGGGTTAAGTCCCGACTGTAAGATTTCTTAGATGGACGGTTGAGATTTCAAGAAAAGAGGAGATTTGAAATGGGGAGAAGGGATGGGAAAATGAAAACGAGTGGAGGGATAAGGCACGATGGGCATTGATCTGTGTAGATCAATGGTCTATATTCACTCCAGACCATATCGTCGGGGAAAAGAAAAAACAAAGGGAAGGGGCGCATTCGCGAAGAAATATGAGGAAAGGAGGGCTTGGGGATAAGCGCTTGGGTGTGGTACCATGGAGGGAAAAGGATCGGGGCTAGCGGGTGACCTTAAGCCCTCGGTAACTTCATACTTTTAATGGAGCGGAAGACTGTTTTTTAGGCTTTTTGAAGGGATTTTGAGGGTTTTTTGGCTCTTTAGTGCTCGGTTGCGGGGCTAAGGTTATATGAGACCGGGGGTTTTAAAGCCATAAGCCCTTGGGGGCTAAAAAACTTTATAGTGCAAAAAGGGTGTTTTAGGCCAAAAAACAGGGATTTTTAGGCCAAAGGAGGGGTTCCGATAGGTAAAAGGGAGGATTTTCAAACCAAATAAAGGGACATATAAGGTTTAAAAAGGGATTTAGGATGGTTTAGAGGTTAAACGAGGATGTTTTCTGAGGGATTTTTTGAAGGAAACAAGGATGAAAATGGGGATTTTGTGGGAGTGAAAAGGAGAAAAAGGAGGCTTTTTGAAAGCAGTCTCTTTCACAAAATAGTAGGGCTCATCAATGGAAACAGAAGTGAAGATAATTTTGAAAGATAAGGATATCACAAGGCTTCAAGGATGATAAATTTTCAAAGGAAATTTTCACTTGAAAGCTTGAACACCAATTTAGTCACTTGTTTTCTTTGACAAATTATTATAGGTGGCTAACACTATGTATTTATATTTTTAATTTAGAGTTAAAAGCTATGTGATTTAGCTCAAAACCCTACATAAGTGGAAGAGACTTAATCTTTATAATTGTCTTGTACACATTGAATGATTTTTACAGTTAATGTATATACGCACTAAATGACTCCTTTGTTCATGTTTTTATATAGCTATTTCCTTCAGCCCGAGGGTCTTCTGACTAGTTAAAACAATTCATGGCTTTTTGTCTTCAAAGAAGTTTTTAGCTATCATGACAGTGCATTTTTCTTAAATGTCTACTGTTTTATTTCTTCAGGAAATGAAGTTGTAATTTCCTTTAGCTTCCTTCCGACAGTTGATAATTATTGTAATTTATACAACTTGCTTCTTCTCAGTTAATATTACTATGCTTCAGTTCTTCCAGATGCAATGTCTAGAGGACCATGATCCCAGCCCTATCACCGCGAGCTTGGCTCTAAACATCTAAGCCCCATTGTTCTATATTTGTAAATAATTTTTTCACCCATGTACTTACATATTCTATGTTTCTTGATTAGATTTTCAGAGTCTTGAAATTGTATGCTCACTAGTTCTATCACATCTAACAAAGAATTAATATTTTAAATACATAGTTTTTGTGTATATCATATGGGGTCTTCCTTCTATAGAGAGTTTAGATTTGTAGCAATTTGTAGTAATTTCCAAAAGCACAACATGTAATAATTTATAATTTTTAAATAACCCTATTCCAGCATTTTTGGTTATTTAAATTTAACTTCAAGACTCCGTCTTCTACTTTTAAGAAATTTAAAATTTTGTACTATTCAATCCTAAAAAAGATGAATAAATAATAGAACAGTGAAAACAAGTTACACACTTCTTTTTATCACTTGAACTATAACAAAAAATGGAAATTCTTATCTTTGTATTTTTTTTCTTTTAGATAACTTATGGTTCCACCCAACCTTGAGAGAGGGAATAACGTCCTCTTCTCTCCCTATGCTCCGCATTATAGTATTAGGTAGTAGGTAATTTATCAGAAGTTAAGCCTCAGGAACTCTATCCACCCTACACTTCCCTCGGGTTTCAGAGCTCCATTGGTTTCTTACCAGCTCTAGACAACTCTTTCCTTCACAAAAATACTGTTGTTAACCCTCTTCTCTCTTTCTGAACAAAACCCCTTCCCCTTCGCAGGATTTCATTTTTATCCTATTGGGGAAGGTACCTGTCAGAAACTGCCTCCACCTTTTACTCTTGAATCTCGGAATTATTTTACCATTCAGTTAATCCATTTACTTAAGATAATTATCAATTTTATTTATGAAATAAACTCAATTCTTACTAACCAATACTATATTCTTTAATTCTCTTTTCACTTAATAATTCAAATGTATTTGTAAAAGTTTGTCAACCATAATTAAAATAAAACCTATGTTCATGGTGTTTAGTGCTTGATAGATCCACAATATCTCTCTCAATTTTTTAGTTACTTAATTTCATTTTTGAATATATAAATGGATTTAATGCTTTTAAAATCCCTAGGAACTTGGATTATGTAATTCACATAGCTTAAATTTTTAATTTTGACTAGTATTTGTTGGATTTTAAACAAAATGGACAAAACAATTACTACAATTCTAAGATTATTTGAAGTGTTTTAACTATATTATTTTTTTCAAATTCCTTTATATATGATATATACATAGATTTATTTATTTATATTTGATAATATATACATAGTTGATATTGACATATTTTATTTGACAAGGGAAATGAGATATTTATCTATAAAATATTCAATTACTAATATATTTTTAAATACATATTAATATTATTTAATTTATTTATAAAATATTCAATTACTAATATATTTTTAAATACATATTAATATTATTTAAATTAGTATATTGGAGTTTTTAATTTATTATCTATATTGAATTTATTATTATTAATAATATTTTAAATGCAATATATTAAAATTTGAATGAATTACATTTATATTAAAATTTTACCTTTCTTCATTTTCACGATTAAATTTTTTTTATTATGGTCAACATTACACAAACATTTTTCTTATTAAATTGTTTTTTTTTTATTAATTTTTTATTTATCTCATATATTGTTTTATTATTATTATTAATATTTTAAATGAAATATAAAAAATTTGAATGAATTACACATCTTTTTATTATTTTTATAAAAACGTACTTGAAATTTTTTACTTTCAATTACTTCTCTTTGCAGACTGGGGATCGGAAATATTTTATTATAATCAATATTATATGGTACAATTAAATATATTTCCATAATTAACAAAACAATAGCTCTATTCCAAAGTATAAACATGCACACACACACACATGCTCTCTATATATAAAATTGATATGCACACACTCTCTATATATGAAATTGATATTAACGCAAATTAGTTGGCATTATATTCAAATAATTGAATTAAGTTCTATATTGAAATATATTTAATAATTTATAAGAATGGTGTAGTCTAACTTATAGACTAGATGACCTTTTTAATGACATTTTTCTGGTTAACTTTAAGTTGTTTAATGTGCAGAATTCTAGTGCCCCATATTTTTTGAAATTGTTGAATCCATTTATGAATTCAAAAATGTATTGTAAACAATAAAAAATTACATTCTTTCTTGAAAGTGTATGATTGGATTCTGATGAAAAAGATTGTTTTTCCTATAAGTTAGACTAGGCCTTAGAAGAATTATACATGTTTAACACTCAAGAGAAAATATAAGATTTTTACTTTTATTTTTACTTATTTTATTTCTCTCTAAATTTGTTATAAAATTATGGTACTTCATATGGACATTGAAATATTATTTTATTTATGGGTGAGAGTGAGAGTGAAATATTTTTACATCTCCTTGATATTGAGTTGTAATAACAACTAACTGATCAAGAATAGTGAGATAATTAAAAGTAACCAAATACATATATTCATTATTAATTTTTATTATAACTGAAACTTAGGAGAGAAGTCAATTGTCTCACCTCTTTGCTATTCATATATTCCTGGAATCTACAATCAAAATAAGTTCAACAATAATGGACTACATATTTCTATTAAAAAATATTTTCAAGGTTGAGTATGGATGGAATCACACAGTACCCTCATATTGAACTATAAAATGCACATATTGGTGCAATAATATGCATATATAATGTTAATGATTAAATGAAATATAAATAATACTTATTTCATGTATCTTAAAATAATATGAACATATAAGATGAAGGATTACATTCCACTATGGGGGTGATATCACGACAACGGATTAGGAATCGACAAGATATATGTCACCTCCTTTCAGAAAGAATTATCCGACGAGGGTAATAATTCACATGCAGGAAGATTGTGTGGTGATGGAGGTGACGACCCTCAGAGCGACAATTGGGCTCTACACTTGGCTCATCTTGGGTTGTGTGTGGAACGTCATAGGTTCATACCATAGGAGCCACCAATCCAAGTCTCGACGTATTAATTGTTGGCTGCAAGGGGTGAAAATTTTTTTTTGGTCATTGGTTTTGTTAACACAACTCATTTTTCTTACATAGTCATGGAGTGTCCCTTCCATGGTGGATTGGTGAGCGGAAAGAACTCCACTAACAACAATAGAATTTTGATTAATGACCTCACTCTAGGTCATATCTTTGGGATGGTTAAATATTGGTGTTGACAGTACACTTGGCTACTTCTATGGGATTTCAAAATGACATGTTCTAATTTTGGTAGCCAATATTTCACGCTCGTAGGTATTTATATAAACTCCATCATCGACTCGAGGTGGCAGAAAGACATTGGTTATGAGGTCGACGTTCCTCGGTTGCTGAGGTCTAGCTTTTGGTGGTGGAAACCTCCTTAAGGGGACACAAAATATGCTAGTTTGGGTACATTGTTAACATCTCAGACTCACGTAATAGGGTGGAATTCTAATTTCTTATAGTGTTGGGTAATGCTAATTCCCATAGATTTTTATTGTTGGATATCAAGTTTTTTACAAGGCTTTATTTTGTTTCATATATGGTGTCGATGTTTTTTTTGTTATTTCTTCACAACTCTAGGTTGGGTCCCTCGTTTGAACTGATCATTGTACTTCCCTTGATGACTTAAGAAAATTTCGACCCGTCAGACATTTCCTTCAATTTCCCAATGTTGGTATGTGGTTTATTGTACCAAGGTACCTTCTCAATGTGGTTCTAAAAGGGTCTTTTCCTCCCATCATGTTTTTTTTTTCTTAATCGTCTCAAACCCTGTAATATTATGCTACTCACGAATTCTAGGTCTCTTGGAAGTAAAATTGTTTAAAGGTTATGTCTGGAAGGGGGTATAAAGTATCACACTATCATAATCAGTCTACACTATTTAGAGTCTCACACAAGTGGCGATGTGGGTTTGTTCAGGGGTCATTAATCCTTCTGATCATTACCCTTAACCTTTTTGTTTTATCTCTACATGAATATTCTTATCTGGTCCTCAGACGTCATTTTCTCCTTCAGTTGTTTCAAATGTGTTTTTTGGTGCGTTGGAAGGTTTGTTAGGTCTCTGTAATTTAGCAGAGTGACAAGATTAAATGTTGCAGAGACTACATCAAAAACCACTTTGGGATTCTAGGATCTAGCCCTCCTGAATCCAGAGAGGGATCTCTCTATAAGTGCAAAGATTGATTTATCTTTAAAGGCTTTAGTATGATATTAGGCTAGTTATGAGGAACAAGGGTTTTTTTGTTTGTTTGGTTGGTCATGTATGATCTTTAATTGAATGGAATATCACGAAATGAAATATTTCCAAAAGGTGAATATGCAAGTATATTGAGAACTGTTCAGCAGATAGGATTAGCATGAAGAAACTTTAAACCATTGGGAAACAGAGTCACAAAAGGGTTTAATTGTACAACAATTTCAAGAGTGGTCCAAGGGGAAAGTCATCTATATCAAAAGATCCTTTAGATTAAATGATGGGATGGAACATTAAAAGTGTTAAGAAAGTGGAAAAAGCTAATAATTTCAACAAGGATTTATCAACTTTCCATACAAGAAAAGCCTTTCTAAGTAACTGTTTAAAACCAACCAAAGACAGTGCTAACCATAAAATTCTTTGGACAAGCTTGTATTAAAGCTAACTTATCAGACAAAAATCCAGTAATCTCACTAGACTACTTTCAAAAAGGATGAAAACAGATAAGAAAACAAAGTGCAGCTTAAGATCAAGAAATATGCATTAAAATCAAAGACTGCTTTAGCATACTCTTAGGGAAACCTTGAAACAAACTTTGGAGAAATAACTAGAAGACAGGGAAAACCATAAAATTTTCTAGTTTAACTCTACTTAGCATGTAATGAAAATATCATTCAAGAACTTCCTTTCAAGTTTTGCACATCAAGACATGGACTAAACAACATTCCTTGATAATGTTTACACTTAACTTATAGTCATTCTTAAATACACAATTGGAGGAAAACATAAATATAAAGCTTATCAGTGAGAGTAGGGTACTTTTAACAGTAAATCATAGCTCTGTATTTGTTGTTCTTTATCATAGAAAAGTGAAAAAAATGGCATACATGAAAGGAAAACAATAATAGTAAGAGGTACTTCACCAATGATATAGACCAGGATCCCAAAAACCAGCTTGTATATTGATTTTCAATCCAGTTACATACTTCAAGTCTAATGTTTCATAACAGCAACAACTTCTCTTCTCAGCCTAACTTCTTCAATAACTTAACAGAGCTTCAGAATTTATTTACATTAAAAAATGATTCGATAAAGCAACTATTACATCAGAAATCCAATAACCAACCCTTTACAATGTGCTCCTCAAGGAGATTTTATAAGAATATGAAGAGGTGGGATGGAAAACAAGATCTCTAGTTCAATTAATACAAGTTTTAATGCTTCTCTGCCTTTGAGAGGCTCAATAGAGAAGATCTCTAATATTTTTCATGTATTAATTGGTTTTCATTTAGTATTTAGCTTCTTGGCAGATTTTTTTGACTTTAAAAACTCTTTAGGCAGGTTGGAAATAACTCTGGATGTCTTTAGGCAAAAATATCACTGACTGGGCAATAACTATGCCTTCTTTTGATTTATTTTGAGGTTGCAGGTGGCTCTTTGGTAGCTAAAGAGGATTCAATTATCCTCTGATGTGGCAGTGGAGGCCTTTCGGACTGATATATCTCTTGGTTTTTCCTTAAAACACCTTCAATCTGCTTTTGGTATGTGTTTAGGCTTAATTAGGCCCTGATCTTTATCTTCGGGTCTTTATCCTTTAACATTGTCTTTATCTCTGTGGATTAGGTCTTTGATTCTTGAATTTATGCCTTAATCCCTTTAAAATCTGCTTTAAAATCTTTATTCTTCACTTTATGCTCTGATTTTCTGATACTCTTTGTTTATTTGATGTTTTACTGTGTTTTTGTTGCTTTGCAGGCACGCAGAAGGTTTACACAGGTGGAGGCATTTGTTTTAATGAAGAACTCCTTGGATCCCTTCCTGTACCGAAGGTTAGGAATCGTCATTCCTGGCATTCGTATCATTTTTAAATCTATGGGAAAAAACCCCATATAACCTGCAAAAATCAAAGAAAAGTTATGTAATCCTACGGAAAATGGGTTTAAACATTGCTTTGGGCAGTTTGGGAGCAAGGGTGAATTGGAACCGTTGGATTAGAATAACCAATGGTCGAGATTAATTGGTGGGGTCATTCGAGAGGTTAGATGGTGGGAAAATGCAATGGAGTTGAAATTAAATTGGGACCGTCCGATCTCAGAGATCGATGGTTAAGATAAAAGCCGAAAATAACATTGCGGAGGACAGTGGTTTGGCAGAAAACCATTAATGGTTTTCGCACGGGCTCTGGGGGGGGAGTGGATTTCCAAAAAAAAACTTAATTCCATTCATCGCGTGACACGTGGATTTACAAAACCACCCATTTCGCATTTTTTTTCGACGTTAACGTTTAGGCGTAAAAATTATGCAAAATGGATTGTCAACCGTCGGATCGGAGGACCCAGATCCGACGGTGCGGATCGCATGCGATGGTAAAAATTTGCGGGTTAAAGAGGTAAGCGGGGCCCATGATGACATGTGGTCTTCTGTCGTGGAACAGGAAAGTTAATTGGCTATCGAGTTTAATCTTGATCGTCGGATTATTCTGACGGACGTTCAGGATTAAAAGAGGAGAGTGGATGGATGAATAGAGTAAAAGGCAAGGCGGAGGTTAAGGTGGAGATCGGGTAGCTCGAGGGCCATTGATCTGCAAAGATCAACGATCCATATTCATTTAAACCTTTTCTTTGGGGAATGGAAAAAACAAAGGAAATTAAGGTTATGAAGGGGTTTCTAAGACCTTTTAGCGCCCGATTGCGGGGCACTAAGTCATATGAAGGTCGGGTTTTGGAGGTAATAAGCCCTAAGGGGCTTAATAATTTCGGAAGTGCAAAAGGGTGCTTTTAGACCAAAAATAGGGATTTTTGAGACCAAATGGGGGTTTTGTTAGGCAAATAGAGGCATTTTTAAACCAAATAAAAGGGGAATATAAGGTTCAAAGGGGTGTTTTGATGATTTTGAAGGTTAAATGAAGGTTTATGGAGGGATTTTATGAAGGAAAATAAGAATGAAAATGGGGTTTATTTATGAGTAAAGGAGGAGTGAAAATGATGGGAAAATGGGGTTTTACGCAGTCTTTCTCTTGGTAAAATAACAGGTTCTTTAGGATTATGAGGGAAAAATAGTGAAGATTAACTCAAAGGGTAAAGATCTTTATAAGAATTTAAGAACTAACAATTTGAACGTGAATTGTTTCCTAAAGGCTAAAAGAGTTTTAGCCACCATTTGATATGGAAAATTTTATAGGTGGCTAACAGTGGCTCCACATGGGAATGGCATCTTCTTGAAGATGTCAAGAACTGTAGATAATTTCTCTGGAAGCTGACCAGTGCCTTATCCATTAGGCTGCAACTTTCTTTTATTTTGCTGATCTTTCTTTGATTTGATGATTTATGCAGCAATTTGAAACAATGGAATTCTATCAAAACAATATCTCTACCTACCCACTCCTAATGATCCTAACATTTTTTCTTCTTTCAGAGTGCATTTGGACTAGCAAAATATTTTCATAAACATTTTATTCTTTTGGAAAACAGTAAAATAATCTATGTCTAATATTATTCCTCCATGAACTCAGTTTAAACATTTGAGTTCATAAATTCTCTACCTAACTACTATTTGTCAGGATTAGACTGTCTGATAGACCTTTATTCTCTAAATTCTAAAACAGGAAATTTAAAAGCAGCCAAGCTAGGATTAAGCAGTCTGACTTGTTGTAGATCTATGGCATAAAAAAAAGTTGCACATAGACTAAAATTTACAGAAATTTAAAACAAAATTGTGAAGGCTTAAGATTTGAAAACTAAAGCATCCTTCATTATTTCTTCAGCTCTGTTTTTAGGCTTGTTTGAGTTGTTTTTCTTTCTCATATGGTTCAAGTTTTGAGCATATTGGAACCAGTTTGCTTTCTATTTTTGGCTCAAGATTTAATCCAATTAAAGCCATTCCTCTTTTGGGATTCATAGGTTGAGATTTGAGCTTGTTTGAACCTTTGTTTTTCTATCCTAATCTACCTTACTAATAAGCCAATATTATGCAGTTTGGCTGACCTAATTCACTAACCTTTCAGCAGTAAATTGAAAAAATAATTAGTCATGATTAGGCTGTATGACTAACTAGAAGTGTGTTTTTAGGAGTGGCATTTGAGCTTGCACACTTTCAGATTTTGTTTCTATTTTTTGGTATGGGGTTGTACCTTTCTTATTTTCATTCTGCCCTCTTTTCTATTTTCATTGTTTTTGTATTTTTCATTTTTCTAACTTTGAATGCAATGATGGATATGATATTTACAATGAGGGAAAAAATAAAAAGCTTCAAACTAGTACAGTTAAGAAAAATAATGTTTGAGCATCCTGCCATTGACAGGACCTCAAAAAAGTTCAGTTCCATTAAACTCCTGCAAGAAATAAGCATTGTTACCAGCAGTAGAATGAATGAGATAAGGACCTAGCCATAAGTTATCAAAATTTCCATGTTTTCCCTTATCTTCTCTCCTGGAATCCCACTTCAAAACTTTGTCACCAATGTTGAAATCATTGGCCTTTGTTCTCTTATCAAACAACTTCTTATGTTTTCTTGCTTATGCAGTGCTCTGTTGTAGACTTCCTCTCTGGTTTGCTGAAGATGTATGGTCTGATTAATTCTTCTTGTCATATCATTATCCTCATACTGTACTTCCTGGATCAGCTTCATGACTGGCATTCCTAGACTGGTTGGAAAAATTGCATCTGCTCCATAAACTAGCTGGTAGGGTGACATTCCAATTGATTTCTGAAGTGTTAATCTGTCAGCCCATAGTGCATGCACTAGCTTTGTGTGCCATGATTTCTTATTGTCTTCCAACAACTTTTTGATTATATTTACCAAACTCTTAATTGAGGTTTCTGCTAACCCATTACCTTGAGGGTAATAAGCAGTAGAATGGCCCAATGTAATCTGATATTTATGACAGAATTCAACCATCTTTTTGGAACCAAATGCAGTAGCATTGTCAGTGATAATCTTCCTAGGACAGCCAAATCTAGATAGGATATGATTTTCAAGGAATTTTATGATAACAGAGTCATTGGCTTGCCTAGAAGGGATGGCTTCTATCCATTTGGTAAAGTAGTCTGTTACAGTGAGGATCCATCTATGTTGAGCAGATGAGGCTGGATGGATTTCCCCAATGAAGTCTAGACCCCACTGTTGAAAAGGAGCTTCAACATTGATTGGTTGCAGAGGTAAGGGAATCAATTTTCTTTTGCCTTCAAAGAGTTGGCATTTGTGACAGGAAATAATCATTTTGTGGACATCTTGAAAGAGGGTAGGGCAGTAGTAACTAGCTCTAAGGATTTTATTGGAAGTTGTCTTCCAATAGAGGTGACCTCCACATTCTCCTTCATGGAACTCATGCTTGATCTTATCTGCATCATTCTCAGGTAAACATTTAAGCAATAATCCACTTGCATTTTTCCAATATAGACATTTATCTAAAATGTAGTAATTAACAGCTTTCAACTTTAAAAATATTTCCTTTGTTTTAAACAAACCAGGAGGTGTATTTAAATTGAGAAAAACATATAGAATATCAGCATACCAAGATGAAAACAGAAAATGATCTTCAATAATGGGAGTTGGCAACTCCTCTTGTTCATCTAATGCATCTATCATGTTTATATCAAGAGCTTCAAAGTTAGACTTAGCCATTAATCTTGCTAGTCCTTGGTCTTTTATGAGCTTAGTGGGCTTGATTTCTAAATCATATTCAAGTATCACAGCAATCCACTTTCCTCTTTTGTCATCTAGATCTTGGGTTAAAATGTCTTTTACAACTGAATTTGGCACAAAGGAAATTATTTGGGAATGTAAAATGTAAACTCTGAAGTCTTTTAAGGCTTTGACTAAGCAAAGGCTTGTTTTTCCATGATATTGTACTTCAGAGGTGCATCTCTCAATGCCTTGCTAAAGAATGCAATTGGCTGCCCTTGTCCCTTCAAGTTTTTCTGTAATAGGACAACAGCCACTGTGTGTTCTGATGCAAATGAAAAAAATGAAAAAATATTTTGTAAAATCAAGACTAATGAGAACTGGTGTTTTGGTTAATGCTTGTTTTACTAGTTCAAATGATTTCTTTGCTTCTAAGGTCCATTTAACTCCTTCTTCCTTTTTTAGCATCTTAGTCACGTTTCTAAGGAGTTCAGCTAGACTGGGTATGAACCTTTTCAAGAAATTAATCTTCCCAATGAAAGATTGAAGTTCCTTGATGTTTCTAGGATGGTTGATTTGCAATATACCATTAATCCTCTTTGGGTCTATCGTTATCTCCTCTTCTGATATGATGTGTCCAAGAAGTTTGCCTTCTTGGAGACCAAACATTGTTTTCTTTGGATTTAAAGATAACCCAAATCTTCTGCATTTCTCAAAGAATTTTCTCAAGTGTTCTAGGTGTTCTTCATCTGTTTTGGAAAAAAAAGTGATATCATCAAGGTGAATAATGATGAAGAAGCCTAATTCTTCTAAGAATGCAATATTCATGGCTCTCTAAAATGTGGCACCAGCATTCATTAAACCAAAGACAATTTTCACATACATTAAAGTACCCCAAGGTGTGGTAAAGGTTGTTTTGATTTGATCATCAGGATGTGCCAGTATTTGATTGTAACCTGAGAAGCCATATAACAAAGAAACCCTTTTAGAACCAACTACCTTTTGTAAAATGTGATTCATCTTGGGTAAAGGGTAGTTGCCCTTTAGTGAGGCTCTGTTTAAGTTCCTAAAATCAATACAAAGCCTTATTTATCATGTATTCTTCCTAAATGACACAAGATTAGATACCCAATCTGAATATCAAACAGGGACTATAATTCCAGCATCAAACATTTTCTTGATTTATTTCTCAACCAGGGGTAATTGAACAGGGTTTATTTTGCGCAATTTTTGTCTATAGGGCTTCTGGTTTTCCTTGAGGGGTGTCTTATGCTGAATTATCTCTGTTTCATATGATTTTAGATCCTCATAGCTCCATGCAAATACATCAGAAAATTCCTTAAACAACTCAATATATTTTAGTTTGATGTGAGCTGGCAATGTTTTAGATAGTTTAATAATTTTTGGCTTTTGTTCACTACCTATGTTACATTCTTCTACTTTGGTTTCAATAGGTTCCAATTTTGGTTTTTTGGCAACATCATTGAAATCAAACAATTCTTCTAATGGGACTAGTCCTTTTGGCAAGCTTTGAGTGTTAGATTGCAGCATTTCTAAGTCTTATTTTTCTAAATCTGCACTAATTTCTGTGGTATGTTCAATTTTATTAGAAAACATATTTATATCAGCAATCTTTGGAGACTTTACTTCTTCATCAAGTGGGTTTTCTTCAGTAGGACAATCATTTTCATAATATAAATCTGAACTTGGTAGTTCAAATTCATTTCTGGACTGTAGGAAGTCTTCTATTTGTTTATCTCCATCAAACACTTGCCAGTATTTTTCATTGTCTGGGACAGCTGGTCTAAATTTGGTTTGGTTTGTGCATTGTTTGGTTTCATAAGGTGTTATACAAGTTCTAGCAGCAAAGGCTAAACCATTGGCAAGGAAATTTTGGTTTCTTGGGACAAAGACAAGTTGGAATTCATCAAATATTTTCAATAAGTCCAGGGCATCATTTCTATAGGCTCTAAGTCTGGGGTGTTTGGCACTATATTACCCATTCAATTGATTAATAATCAACTCTGAATCCTCATGAACTTTTATCCTTTTGGCCCCTAATTTCTTCAATAAGTGTAGGCCTAAAAGGAGGGCTTCGTACTCAGCTATGTTACTGGTACAATGAAAGTTTAACCTGTAGGAATTCCCTTCAGCATGATTGTTTTCAGGGTTGTGTATCCATATGCCTGCCCTGGCATTATTCTTAGTACAAGATCCATCAAAACTCATACTCCAAAGAGGACTAGTTTCAGATTGACTAGTTTGGCTACTATCCTCTTTATCTATTGTGATTTTAGATTGCTCTTGTAAATCAGCACTATGTTGAAATTGGTTTAGTTCCTCATGTTCTTCATTATGTTGAGGATTATTTTCTTGACTCTCAAGGTTGACAAACAATGGATGACTGTTTTGTAGCTCTAGACCTGTGATTTGTTTGTTATGATTTTCTGATTTGGAAAATTGTCTTGATGATTTTGTCTTGTCTTCCTCCTTTTCTGTGTATGCCACTATGTTACAATGAGAGGTGGCCACCAATTCAGTTAAGTTTTCTGGCTCATTAAATGTTTCATGATTGAAGAGAATAAATGAGTCAAGGCTTGTATGCATAGAATAAAGAGGAGATTTTTCTGGTCTCTCTTGGCTACTGACCATGTATTGCATATGAGATTCCCTATATAGTCTTCTGGTTTGATTAAAAACAGGGATGGTAGCATAAGTCATATCCATTTGCATTGTTCCTTGTAACTTAGCCCCCCATGATATTTATAACAGCATACCATATTTGGGGGGTACATCAGCCACTAAAATATCCATCACTAAACACTTGGCTGGTATTTGTGCTAAGTTAACATAGAGGTATTTGATCAAACCTAAACATTTCACTCTACTGGAGTCAAAGGAGTATAGATATTTGTATGGTCTGGTGATTTAAAGGCCTAAACTCTCCATTACTACTTTGGGCATTAAGTTATGAGAGGCCCCTGAATCATGCATGGCATTGTGTAAAATTTTGTCATGAATTTTCAAACTAACATAAAAAGGAGGAACTAGCCCTTCTTGGTATCTTCCTTCAATCTTGGGACCAAATAAGAGCTCTAGTTGGTCATCATTGAGGTTGACAGTGTCATTATTTTCTTCTATGTTGAAAGATTTCAAAATTTTTGATATATATACATCTTGGGTGACTAATTCCGTGAGGGGAACAGGGATTTTGATCTTGGAAATTTCCTGTTCGAAAATAAAAGGCATCTGATTTTTTACAATGTTTGTTTCAGCCTTGTTGATCACCACTCTATCAGCAAAATCAGATTGCTGATTTCCTCTATTTACATTGGTCAAAATTGTTTTGATAGGAGCACTAGCTGAAGTACTAATGCTGCTAAGGACTGCACTCTGTTTTTCATTAATTTGAGTGCCTTTCTCTTTGTTTTGATCAGAATTTACAACCATTGTTTTATCTTTTTGTTTTGTAACTTTGGGTTTGTTCACAGGGTTGTTTTTTGCAGAGTGTTTAGAGGTTTTAGTTTTGGTAGTTTCCTGATTCTTTTTACTCCTAAGGTCATATTCTTTTGCAGTCTCTATTATAACATTTTCTAGCTCTTTATAGTAATTTTCATCTTCCATTCTTCCATCATCATAGGGTGTGTATAGACCTTGTTTCCTATTGTAAGGAACATCAAAAGAATAATTGTCTACTCCCAACAAGTTTATATCATCTTCCTCTATTTGTTCAATTGTTTCTTCAACCTCACTTACATAGTTTTGATGAAAACGAGGTATGATCTCCTGATCAGGGTCTCTTGGTCTGTTCTGAGGTTGGTTTCTTCTGAAATTATGATTTTGATTTTGAGATTGATTTCTGTTTTGGGGAGCTGATTGGTTTTGACTAGCTTGTACTCTCTCAAGTATGCTCATCGTTTTCATCATTTCCTCCATCATTCTTTCCATTTTTGAGCTAGATGTGGAGGGTGTAGATTCCTCCCTAAATGATAATTTCTTTTCATTCCTCATCCTTGCTCTTTTCTCCATCAGATTTACTTCCACAGCTAAGGCTCCTTTCTGCATATCTTCTAGAGTCAAAGGATCTATCTCTCTCGGATGATAGGCCATTTTAGGATCAAATCCTTTAGGAAATTTGTTTAAATCTGAGCCTTGTGGAGGTTTCAAGTGTGGGGGTAGTGCATTATAAACACTATTGAACCTAGTGCAATAAGCTTGGACACTTTCCCCAGTGTTTCTTTTGAGATTGTTGTAATCTGAAAGTATTGGGAGGGGGTTTTTCCTAACTTCCCATTTGTTTAAAAATAACTGATGAAAGGCTTGGAGGTCATTAATATTATTAGGGGTTAAGCTTTTGAACCATTTTCTTGTTTCTCCCTCTAGACTTTGAGGAAACAATCTGAGTTTAACAGTTTCACCGTCAATCTCATTTCTGTCAAAATAGTCATTCATCTTGTCCACATGTTGTGAAGCAATGGTAGCACCACTGACATCATACAATGGTATCTTGGACTGATAGTCCTGTGGAAGTTTGACTAAAGGTAAAGGAAGGAATAAGGGAGCATAACATGTTGCCATGATAGGAAGTTGTGGGAAAAATGGAGGGTTTACAGGTGGAGGGTGTAAGATAGGAGGGGGTTGATGGAATGGGGTGGTTTGAACAGTGGGTGTATGGATAGCAGAAGTGGATGGACCAACAAGAGACTGTTGAGCAGATCTGGGATGAGAGAAACTGAAATTATGCAGGAAATGCAAATCAGGTGGGGTAGTTTCTCTACTACCAAGATGTTCACTTCTATCTTGAGATGAAGGTGAAGGATCAAAATCTATCTGATATATATCCTCAAGTGACCTAGTTCTAAATGGGTTTCTTACGTCAAATTGTGAATCTTGTAGAGCTGCAAGGTTTTCAGGGACAGAATTAGCTCTACAGAGTGACCTAACAATAGTTGAAGTTTTGGCCTTAGGAGATTTCCTAAAGATTCTTTCAGGATTATCAAATATCTCAGGAGGATTTGGGTCAGGATGGGCTCTAGTATGGACCCTTCTAGAAGCCACAATGTTGTATTTTAGACCCACTAACAAGAAAATTTTAACCAAATATGACAATCTTTAAGAGGCTAACTGATATTTTAGCAAGAAAACTTTAATCCTTAAAGCCTTCTTAACTGATTTTGAATGATGTTATGATAAAGGGTTTCCCAGTGGAGTCTTTAGGTCTGTTTAGGATCATGGAGTCACCAGGTGGAATTTTTTAGCTTTAGAAGGGAAAATGTTTTATGGTCCACCACCATTAATAGGTTCGAATACCAAAGAAAATCAGCAGGCCTACTGATCTTCAGTGGAGTGACCAGGTGAAGAGTTTTTACTTGATTTCAGGGCTTTGAAAGTTGTTCACCATCAACAATCAAAATCACTCTAGGCAGACACTTGGTTCATTGTTGAAAATGGGATTATCTAAGTTGTGAAGTTATCTATTTCTTCAGAAATTCCCCAGTATGGTCGCCAAAAATTTTAGGTCTCTATAATTTAGCAGAGTGACAAGACTAAATGCTACAGAGACTACATCAAAAACGACTTTGGGATTCTAGGATCTAGCCCTCCTGAATCCAGAGAGGGATCTCTCTATAAGTGCAAAGATTGATTTATCTTTAAAGGCTTTAGTATGATATTAGGCTAGTTATGAGGAACAAGGGTTTTTTTGTTTGTTTGGTTGGTCAGGTATGATCTTTAATTGGATGGAATATCACAAAATGAAATATTTCCAAAAGGTGAAGATGCAAGTATATTGAGAAGTGTTTAGTAGATAGGATTAGCATGAAGCATCTTTAAACCATTGTGCCATGGAGTCACAAAAGGGTTTAATTGTACAACAATTTCAAGAGTGGTCCAAGGGGCAAGTCATCTATATCAAAAGATCCTTTAGATTAAATGATGGGATGGAACATTAAAAGTGTTAAGAAAGTGGAAAAAGCCAATAATTTCAACAAGGATTTATCAACTTTCCATACAAGAAAAGCCTTTCTAAGTAACTGTTTAAAACCAACCAAAGACAGGGCTAACCATAAACTTCTTTGGACAAGCTTGTATTAAAGCTAACTTATCAGACAACAATCCAGTAATCTCACTAGACTACTTTCAGAAAGGATGAAAACAGATAAGAAAACAAAGTGCAGCTTAAGATCAAGCAAGATGCATTAAAATCAAAGACTACTTTAGCATACTCTTAGGGAAACCTTCAAACAACCTTTGGAGAAAGAACTAGAAGACAGGGAAAACCATAAAATTTTCTAGTTTAACTCTACTTAGCATGTAATGAAAATATCATTCAAGAACTTCCTTTCAAGTTTTGCACATCAAGACATGGACTAACCAACATTCATTGATAATGTTTACACTTAACTTAAGTCATTCTTAAATACACAATTGGAGGAAAACATAAAGATAAAGCTTATCAGTGAGAGTAGGGTGCTTTTAATAGTAAATCATAGCTCTGTATTTGTTGTTCTTTATCAGAGAAAAGTGAACAAAATGACATACATGAAAGGAAAACAATAACAGTAAGAGGTACTTCACCAATGATATAGACCAGGATCCCAAAAACCAACTTGTATATTGATTGTCAATCCAGTTACATACTTCAAGTCCAATGTTTCATCACATCAACAACCTCTCTTCTTAGCCTAACTTATTCAATAACTTAACAGAGCTTCAGAGCTTCAGAATTTATTTACATTCAACAATGATTCGATACAACAACTATTACATCAGAAATCCAATAACCAACCCTTTACAATGTGCTCCTCAAGGAGATTTTATAAGAAGATGAGGAGGTGGGATGAAAAACAAGATATCTAGTTAAATTAATACAAGTTTTAATGCTTCTCTGCCTTTGAGAGGCTCAATAGAGAATATCTCTGATATTTTTCATGTATTAATTGGTTTTCATTTAGTATTTAGCTTCTTGGAAGATTTTGTTGACTTTAAAAACTCTTTAGGCAGGTTGGCAATAACTCTGGCTGTCTTTAGGCAAAAATATCACTGACTGGGTAATAACTATGCCTTCTTTTGATTTATTTTGAGGTTGCAGGTGGCTCTTTGGTACCTGAAGAGGATTCAATTAGCCTCTGATGTGGCAGTGGAGGCCTTTCAGACTGATATATCTCTTGGTTTTTCCTTAAAACACCTTCAATCTGCTTTTGGTCTATGTTTAGGCTTAATTAGGCCCTAATCTTCATCTTCGGGTCTTTATCCTTTAACACTGTCTTTATCTCTGTGGATTAGGCCTTTGATTCTTGAATTTATGCCTTATCCCTTTAAACTCTACTTTAAAATCTTTAGTCTTCACTTTATGCTCTGATTTTCACCTTTGGCACTAATAATCTTTGTTTATTTGATGTTTTACTGTGTTTTTGTTGTTTTGCAGGCACGCAGAAGGTTTACATAAGTGGAGGTATTTGTTTTAATGAAGAACTCCTTGGATCCCTTCCTGTACCGAAGGTTAGGAATCGTCATTCCTGGTCTTCGTATAATTTTTAAATCTATGGGAAAAAACCCCATATAACCTACAAAAAACAAACAAAATTTATGTAATCCTACGGAAAATGGGTTTAAACACTGCTTTGGGTGGTTTGGGAGCGAGGGTGAATCAGAACCATTGGACTAGAATAACCAATGGTCAAGATTAATCGATGGGGTCATTCGAGAGGTTAGATGATGGGTAAATGAAATGGAGGCGAAATTAAATCGGGACCGTCCGATCTTAGAGATTGAAGGTTAAGATAAAATATGAAAATAACATTGCGGAGGACAGTGGTTTGGCGGAAAACCATTAATGGTTTTCATGCGGGCTCTGGGAGGGGAGTGGTTTTCCAAAAAAAAACGTGATTCCATTCATCGTGCGACACGTGGATTTACAAAACCACCCATTTCACATTTTTTTTCAGCGTTAAATTTTAGGCATAAAAATTATGCGAAATGGATTTTCAACTGTCGGATTGGAGGACCCAGATTCGACGATGCAGATCGCACGCAACGGTAAAAGTTTGCAGGTTAAAGAGGTAAGCGGGGCCCATGATGACGTGTGGTCTTTTTTCATGGATCAGGCAGGTTAATTGGCTATTGGGTTTAATCTCGATCATTGGATTATTCTGACGGACGATCAGGATTAAAAGAGGAGAGCAGATGGATGAATAGAGTAAAAGGAAAGGCAGAGGGTAAGGCGGAGATCGGGTAGCTCGAGGGTCGTTGATCTACAAAGGTCAACGATCCATATTCATTTAAACCTTTCCATTTGGGAATGGAAAAAACAAAGGAAAGTAAGGTTATGACGGGGTTTCTAAGACCTTGTAGCATCCGATTGCGGGGCCCTAAGTCATATGAAGGTCAGGTCTTAGAGGTAATAAGCCCTTAGGGGCTTAATAATTTCGGAAGTGCAAAAGGGTGTTTTTAGACCAAAAATAGGGATTTTTGAGACCAAATGGGGGTTTCGGTAGGTAAATGGAGGCATTTTTAAACCAAATAAAAGGGGAATATAAGGTTCAAAGGGGTGTTTTGATGATTTTGAAGGTTAAATGAAGGTTTATGGAGGGATTTTATGAAGGAAAATAAGAATGAAAATGGGGTTTATTTATGAGTAAAGGAGGAGTGAAAATGATGGGAAAATGGGGTTTTAAGCAGTATTTCTCTTGGTAAAATAGCAGGTTCTTTAGGATTATGAGGGAAACAGCAGTGAAGATTAACTCAAAGGGTAAAGATCTTCATAAGACTTTAAGAACTAACAATTTGAACATGAATTGTTTCTTAAAGGCTAAAAGAGTTTTAGCCACCATTTGATATGGAAAATTTTATAGGTGGCTAACAAGGTCTTCAATGGAAATTCCACCTCAAAAAAGGCTTCCCAACCAGAGGGGAGGTGCTCTAGGGGCATCTTCTTCCAAAAAATTTTGACAATTTTGTTGAGAATCAATGGAAAAATTATTTGATGTGACTCCCTTAGATGTTAGAAAAGAGATTGTGCGTTTGGAAGAAATGGAGTTTGGGGATTGAAATAATATTCCGACTCAGGGAGTGGTGGCATCTCTCTCAAATGAGTTCCCTATCCCAGGAAATTGAGGAAGATAAGACTACATTTTCTCCATTCCATAACATTACATCGTCATATGGAAACACTCCTTAGCATGGCCATTAAGGATAAACAGGTAGAAAACTACAAGCTCTTTGTTGGACAAGAGGAAATCAGGAGAATACTGAGAGACATTAAGTATGACCTTGACGATATGGTGGTCCGACTAAACCGAGTTGAAGTATTTGTGGTTTCTGACTCAGGGACAAAATTAAATGACCATCACAAAGAGGACGCAGTGATCAATGTTCCACCTTTGAACACTACAAATGAAAACTCTCCTCCTCACTCTCTAGTTATCATTTTGGACTAATATTTCCATTATTCCTACACTCTACGTACACTATTTTTACTGTCTATTTTTTAGTTGTTGGTAGCTACATTTTTCTTTTTGAAATCACTATCCTTCTATTCTATTGAGCAATGTTAATGGCTCCAAGATGTTTTTGGGTTATGACAATCATAATTTGTTTTGTTTTTAGATGTAAATCCAAGGTTGTTACATATGTACTCGACATAAGGGTTTTCTCAAGAATCTTCTAATCATTTTATGTGTTGGTCATCCTCGAAACTACTAATCATATTCTTGTGTGGGCATGAAAGCTTATCTCTGTAATATTTTTTGTTATCAATAGAAATCACTAAAAGAAAAAAAAGAAAAAAAACATGAAGGATTTGTTGATCAACGGTTGTCATTGATGTCAACCCAAGTAGCATCAAGGGCTACCCCAATATTGCATGGGAATTTTGACCTAAATAATTAATATATTCTGGGTCAATAATTCTTTTGATGATTTCTACTTGTCGAGATGTTTCCATTGATATATGGCACACCACGTAATTCTTCACAGTTTGAGAGATATTCATGTTTGAAGTTTGTAACCCTAGTTATTGGGCTAAAACCCCATTGGATTGTGGCATGGGTCATTGAAAAGTCAATAATTAATAATTTTTAAGCTCCTAAAATCTCTCCCACGTTCACTTGTTGAAGCCCCTCTCAACCTAATCATTTATATAAATTGTGATCCTCATATCCTCCTTATGCAGGGATTTCTCTATCTGAAATAGGCCATCATGGAATTTTCACCCTAAAATTTTTTATACGAAGGTTAAGAAGCTGAAATGTTTATGAGGCGAAGAAAAAATCCTGAGGAATATCCTGTAAACATTTCAGATCAAGTTACACAATATTTTCGGAGATATGATCTGTGGAAGTCTGTGTTTTTTCAGGCTCCTAAAATTCATCTCAAAGAAGTGACCTTGGGAAAGTTGTCATAACTCTCTCTCTGAGTATCGGATTGGAATTCTATAAAAAGTGATAGATATTGCACAAAATTTGTTTTTTTCTATATCAATTTAAGATTCGAATGAAGAAACAGTGACACGTGTCTTTCCGTACAAGTTTTCTCTACTAAAACAATCCATAATTAGGGCATTGTGAGAGATTGGGCATAAGTCTCCCTTGAAGAATCCAAATTGGGTCAGACTTGTGGCATTAGAAAGATGACTTAGAGGAACACTATAGGGCTGAAAATCACATATTTGGGATCTGAAATAACAGAGATACATAAGATTCAATATCAAGCTCCTAGAAGGAAAGAAAAAGCTAGATCATGTGTTGTCATGGGCTACAAAGGTCTAGAATTTCTAGGGTAGCAAAGAAAATCAAGGTGAAGTAAAGGATAGCATGACAAGAGTAGCAATCAAGGTGTAGAAAAACAACAAGAAGTTCATCACATGAAGTCTTCAAGTGGGCAGCACTGCATACAGTCACTATAAAGGTATCATTGTACTAAGTCATTGTAAATACATTATTGTAAAAATTGTGCTAGTGTCTATCGGCCAAGAGTTGAAGAGGTAGTGTCAGGAGGTCTAGGATCATCATTAGGTGGTTGTGTCATATTTGGGGTTATGGTCTACTATGTCTTCTTCTTCTACATCATTCTATATCATTGTAAAGTGGACCATTTTCCCTAGTACGAGAGTCCATTCTTCTTTTATTCTTATATAGGGTGGTAGGGTGGTGCTAGGCTAGTGCATGAAGTCACCAATAGGTTCAAGCCTGTGAAAAATTCAGGGTGGCAGGGTGGTGCTGGGGTGAGTTGTAGCTCATTGGGTGTTGGGGCATTTGTTCAGTTGACTATTGAAGAATCTCAGGCATTGGAGCATCCATCCAGTGGGAGCTGGAGAAGAATTCTTTTCTAGATTCTAGGAAGTTGGAAATTTATTTTCCATTGGAGCTGAATATTAAATAATTATTAGAAAATCAGTTGGTGGTTTTTTTCCCAGAGTGGGTTTCCACCTTAAAAAATATGTGTATTTGTGTTCCTTTTTTTTACTGCTATCATTGTACAAACACTGATAATAATTGAAGATTAACTAATTCTCTAATTGAAAAGAATACTGATTAACCCACCCCCTCTCAGTATTTCTAAAAATTGGTATGAGAGCTTGGTTCCTTCAATAGAAGTTTAACAGTTGGAAGGGGGTCATGGAGCATACCAAGAATGATGTACCTCTGTTCAATGAAAATAATTATGCACTCTGGAAAGGAATAATGGAGGTCTATCTCTTGGCGTAAGGTTATGAAGTATGGGACACAGTTCAAAATGGATTTACATCAACCGTGGATGAACAAGGTAAGAAGAATTTAGTAAATGATGCAAAAGAAAAGAATATTATTATCAGTGGACTTATCTAATCTGATTATCATAAGGTGTTGGGTTGTAAAACCGCCAAAAATGTATGGGACAAGCTTGAGAATATATATGCAAGTGACTCAAATGTCAAAGAAGAAAAGCTTCAAATCTATAGAGAAAAATTTGAGCAGCTTAGAATGAAAGAATATTGCAACATTACTGCACACTTCCAATATGTTGATGAAATAACCAATACTCTAGAAGGATTGGGAGAGCCAGTTGACGAGAAGACTATTATATGAAATATTCTTAGAACGTTACCAGGGAGATTCAACCCAAAGGTATCAGTCTTAGAATGCAGTGCAAATCTGGAAAAACTTAGCAAAGAGGAATTATATTTATTTCTCATAGCATATGAAATGAGACTTGATGAAGAATAGGGTACTTCGCATCTATAAATTGCGTTCATTGCATCTAAGAAAAATAATAAGGACAAACAACCTTCAATTGAAAAGACATGCACCTACAAGTGTGAAGAAGGGAGATGATGAAGAAGGTCTTTCAGATGAATAATGTGCTTACTTTACGAGAAAACTAAAAATTGGTAAGGGAAAATTCAAATGTAAACTTCCATTGATATGTTTCGGCTGTGGTGAGGTTGGGCATTTCACATCAAAATGTCCAAACATAAGTGATGGAAACACAAAAGGAAAGAAAGGCTTTAATAAATTCAACAAGCAAGGATCCAAAAGGAACTTTCTCTCTAAAGAAGATATCTCATCATCTGATGAAGACAATGATGCGAAGAAGAAGCCAATGAGAGAGTATTGTTTATGGCCAAGCACAAAAAACAAGCGGTATCAAAAAACGAAGAAGAAGGGTTTACCTTAGAATAATTTTCTAAGGGAGCAATCAAGCTTATAAACGAGCTCAAGGCTGAGAAGATTCGTTCCAATACTCTTGAAGAACAAGTTCAAGGTCTCAAAATTGAAGTTGAATAACACAAATGCATTGAAGAGTCACTTCAAAAGAAGTTGGAAGAAAGAAACCAAGAAAGGGAAGAATTAGAAGCCGAAGTAATCTCGCTGTGTAAGGAAGTGAAGAAGGGAAAAACTATCCAAAACTATGCCAATAGCTCAAGGGCATTGAAAGAACTCATCAACAATCAATGATCTTACAATGACAGAACTAGCCTCAGTTACAAATAAGAAGAAGCAGGATCTTCTACAACAAAATACAATGAACCTATGAGATCTGACATTCATGTAGGCTTCATTGGACAAGATTTGCAAGAACATCCTTGGAAGACAATTCCTTGACGAAGATTTCCATCCAGGTACCAACATATTTTTTATGGTTATTGTTATTCATGTGGAAAATTTGGTCATAAAGTTGTAGAATGTCACACGTACCCTAGGAGCCAATACAATTCCAGGAGACCTGTCAAATATGAACCTCCCAGGGATCAGCGAAACATCAATATATTTTAACATTTAAGAAATAATATTGAATGTTACAAATTTTGAAAATTTGGACACATAGCCAGAGACTGTAGACTTGAAAATCCTCCAGAATAATCTTCGAAGCCACAGAACAAATGAACATGGAAGAAGAAGAAGATCGATAATTGTGCTCTCACTCTCAAGGCTCAAAACAAAAAAGATGTGTGGTATGTTTATAGCAGTTTCTCAACGCATATGACTGGAGATAGAAAGAAATTTGTATCTCTCAAAGAGAAGAAGGATGAAACCGTGTCCTTTGGAAATGATGGATCTTCAAATGTTATAGGATCATGTACCGTCACTCTCGGAAGCAAAGATGGTCTAGCCAAGAATGTTATATTGGTTGAAAACATGAATCACAATCTTCTCAGTGTTGGACAAATGTGTGATCAAGGAAACACAATACTATTCAACTCCACAAAATGTGAAATCAGAAAAGGCGGGTATGGTGAAATTGTGGCTACGACAAGTTGAGCTCCAAACGACATATATGTTCTGGATGAAGCAACTAAAGCACGTCTAATAGCTAAATAGGATGATATAATATTTGGTAGCAATGATGATCGACTAAGTAAGAATTTTTCTACAAAGATGTAAAGTGATTTCGAGATGTCTTTACTTGGTGAGCTGACATACTTCTTAGGGCTTCAAATATCTCAGCAAGAGAAAGGAATATTTATATGTCAAGCCAAGTACATCAAGGAAATGCTCAAGAAATTCAAAATGGAAGATTGCAAACCCATCCTTACTCCGATGGTAACAAGTTTCAAATTGAGCATAGACGACTCATCTAAGGATGTGGATCAAAGGTTATACAGATCTATGATTGTTAGCCTTCTATATGTAACAACCTCCCCGCTAGATGTTAAGAAAGCAGTTGCACAAGTAGCAAGATTCCATGTAGCACCAAAAGAATCACATATTATTGCCATCAAAATAACTCTTTGATATCTAAAGGGAACAATAGAATATGGCTTGTGGTATCCCAAGGGTAAAAATCTCATTATTCATGCCTTTACAGATGCATATTGGGTAGGAAGCATTGATGATCATGGGAGTACTCATGAAGCATTGGAATATCTTCACCAGAAGCTTGGGATTCTCCCAAGTTCTCATTAGATTTCCCTTATTCAAAATATAAAGGGGTAGTGGAAGTGTGTACAGGTCTGCAAGATATTTTTGTGTCAGGGGGAGTTACCCTTTTCCATTAATGTCAAAGGGGGAGAGAATGTTGTATGAAGAGGTGTCATGATCACAAGGGGAGTACTTGTGTTGCCATCAATGCCAAAGGGGGAGATTGTTGATCAGCGGTTGTAATTTATGTCAACCCAAGCAGAACTAGCAGCTACCCCAATATTACATGGGAATTTTGACCTACCAAATTACTATATTCTGGGTCAAGAATGATTTTGATGGTTTCTACTTGTCGAGATTTTTCCATTGATATATGGAATGCCATATAATTCTTCACAGTTTGAGAGATATTCATGTTTGAAGTTTGTAACCCCAGTTAGTGGGCTAAAGCCCCATGGGGTTGTGGCATGGGTCATTGAAAAGTAAATAATTTTTAATTTTTAAGCTCCTAAAATCCCTCCCACGTTCACTTTTTGAAGCCCCTCTCAACCTAAGAATTTATATAAATTGTGATCCTCATATCCTCCTTATCCAGAGATTTCACTATCTGAAACAGGTAATCGTCGAATTTTCGCTCTAACTTTTTTTCTACGAAGGTTCAGAAGCTTAAATTTTTATGAGGCAAAGCTAAAATCCTGATGAAGCTCCTGTAAAAATTTCAGATCAAGGTGCCTAATATTTTCAAAGATATTATCTGTGGAAGTCATTGTTTTTGCAGGCTCCCGAAATTCATCTCAAAGAAGTGACCTTGGTAAAATCATCATAACTCTCTCTCTAAGTATCGGATTGAAATTCTGTAAAAAGTGGCAGATATTGCACAGACTTTAGATTTCGTTATATCAATTTCAGAGCCGAATGAAGAAATAGTGACACATGGCATGTCGTACAAGTTCGCTCTATTGAAACAGTCCATAATTAGGGCATTGTGAGAGATTGGGCATAAATCTCCCTTGAAGAATCCAAATTGGGTTAGACCTATGGAATTGGAAAGAAGAATTAGAGGACTATTACAGGGCCAAAAATCACATATTGAGGATCTAAAATAAAAGAGATACACCAGATTCAAAATCGAGCTCCTAGAAGGAAAGAAAAAGCTAGATCATGTGTTGTCAAGGTTGTAAAGGACCAGAATTTCTAGGGCAACAAAGCAAAGCAAGGTGCAGCAAAGGGTAGCATGAAAAGAGCAACAATAAAGGTGAAGAACAACAATAATAATTTCATCACATGAAGTCTTCGAGTGGGCAGCACTACATACAGTCACTATAAAGGTATCATTGTACTAAGTCATTGTAAATACATTATTGTAAAAAATGTACTAGTGTCTATCTACCAAGAGTTGAAGAGGCAGTGTCAGGAGGTCTAGGATCATCATTAGGTGGTTGTGTCATAGTTGGGGTTATGGTCTAGTGTGTCTTCTTCTTCTACATCATTCTATATCATTGTAGAGTGGACCATTTTCCCTAGTACGACAGTCCATTCTTTTATTCTTCTATAGGGTGGTAGGGTGGTGCTAGGCTGGTGCATGAAGTCACCAATAGGTTCAAGCCTGTGAAAAATTCAGGGTGGTAGGGTGGTGCTAGGGTGAGTTTTATCTCATTGGGTGTTGGGGCATTCGTTCAGTTGACGACTGAAGAATCTCGGACGTTGGAGCATCCATCCAATGGGAGCTGGAGAAGAATTCTTTTCTAGATTCTAGGAAGTTGGAGATTTATTTTCAATTGGAGTTGAATATTAAAGAATTATTAGAAAAGCAGTAGGTGGTTTTTGTTCCGAAGTGGGTTTCCACCTTAAAAACTGTGTGCATTTGTGTTCCTTTTCTTTACTGCGATCATTGTACAAACACTGATAATAATTGAAGATTAACTAATGCTCTAATTGAAAGGAATATTGATTCACCCCACCTCCCCCCCCTCCCACCTCTTAGTATTTCCAACAGGATTAACTGATTCAGTGAAATACAAATAATACTTATTGTATTTATAAAAAATGTGTTTCAAAGTAAATGTAAAATTTGACTTTCCATCACAATATCTAAAAAATGATTTAGAGTAAACGTGAAATTTGACTTAAATATTATATTTTTAAGTGAAAGTATAGTTTACATTAAGAAAATTATATGTTTAAGTAAATTGTAAAATTAGGTGAAAGGAAATTTTAAAATTAGAAAAATAAATAACTAAAATATTTTAATAATAACATAATTAATTAATTAAGAATAATAAAAATTTATAATAAATTATAAATTAATAAGGAAAAACAAAAACTATATAAAAATATGATTTAGTGCTAAGATGAACATCACTACTTGGGGATGGGGTGATAGTGCAGGATACTATGCTTGTTTCCATGTGGCTAAAGGCAAGAAAGGGAGATCATGCCCTCTTATGATACTGGTAATTTTATAATTCATCCATGTTATTTGGTAATTTTATAATTCATCCATGTTATTTGAAAGAAAGCTCTTGTAATGATAATTTTACATGATGGCATGGTTGAAGGAGACTATCTCATGATTTGATTTGGGAATTCCATGTTTGTAATTGTTAGAATATTTTTGTAGATAAACATGGTAATAATTGAAGGTACACTAGAAAAAATGGTTTTGGATTGATTTTAAGTTTGGCATTAGGAGAAGATAATGGAAGCGTTTTTTGAAAGAAAGCTATTGTAATGAGAGGTTTACATGATGGCATGGTTGGAGGAGACTATCTCATGATTTGATTTAGGAATTCCATTTTTGTAATCGTTATAATATTTTTGTAGATAAACATGGTAAGAATTCAAGGTATACTAGAAAAAATGGTTGTGGATTGATTTTAATTTTAGCATTAGGAGACGACAATGGAAGTGTTTTGCTTCTTACTTTGGTTCCTTGTATTTATTGGTTTGTTTGTGATTTTTGTTTGTCTCTAAAAAGTGGAGGTTCGATTGCTCACTAGATAGTGTGGCCCAAGAGATCATGCTTCCAAATTTTTTTGGAAAATTTTGGTGCACAACCTCCTTGAGCCCTGTGCATCTTCACTTCCCTATTTTCTAGTATTTGGTTTTAACTGCATTTTGATTGATGATAAGTCTGATTTTGGCAATTTTCAGTTAAAGAAAAATCCTAGGGTGGTAAAGCATACTATAATATGGCTGGTGTTGGACTATATAAATCACTTATTAAATGATTGAACATCACACATTTAACTATCAATCCAAGGACGTCTGTTTATTCCAATGACAGTTGCACTGTCTGTGCCGATACAGCAACCAGAAGCAATTCCAAAGAAAAGAAATCGTTGATGAAGTATATGTTGGAAATAAATCACTCATGCAGAAATAAAAGGATATACAATATTGGAATCACACTTCAATCGATCTATCTAGCTCGCTACACAATAAGTACCCAGCTGGTGTCTCTATTATCATATGTGTAACATCATATAAAGTATTGAGATCAAAGAAAATATATTCTCAACTGAACAGCAGCAACAACACTCTATTGATACATAAAATTAAATACAATTACATACACACAACTAATTTAATCACTGCAATCCCTGCTAAGAAGGAGGGCCCTTCCTCCCTAGTAGGGCGCAGGTAGAGAAGGAACTTTAACGGAAATTAAATAGAATCACACATGTAACAATAATAACAGGATAATCTGATAATCGATTTTTTTTGTATCAGAGGTTGAAAAAACACACTCAGGGAGCTGGAAGAATGGCGATTAGGGTTCTGACTCTCTACACTCAGGCGGATGCTCTCTCTTCTGGAGCCCTCGCGCCACTTCTGCTTGGGAGCCCATCCTCATTTTCCCCTGTTTTGGATGCCCTCTTCTCAGAGCTGCTAGTTCAACATTTTCGCTGTCCCACAGACCCAAAGCTGATCTCATTTCCTTCTGATCGATGGCATGTTCTGTTTTTAGGCTACCCCGTCTGCTCCATTAAGGCATGGCATGCGGACTCTCTTGGAATATCTCTTGTTCCAAGCCCTCAATACTGGCGCGAAGAGTCTGACTGTCTCTTCTCTCAGAACGTGGGTCGTTGTTCAGGGTTCGGTATGTAGTGGCAGAAAACGCCGGCCTTTTTTTTCTCTGTCTCCTTGTCCAACGGATCGGATCTGAGACGGAGAGTCTGTCTCCCCGCGCTGAAGAACTGGCCTCCTCAGCAGTTCTCAGGCAGAATCACTCATGGAAATGACAGAGATCCTATCTCGCTGTTATCACAGCAGACATCTAAGATCTACTCTGCCTCTTACCAGATCCAAATTTCACAACCCTCTGGCAAGACCATTCTGCTTTGGGTTTGTTCCTCAGATCTGGTGCTGACTCTCAAATTAAATCTGGAACGTCGGATTGGGATACCCTCAGCTCTTCAGCGACTTCTCTTTCTAGGTAAACAACTTGAAGATCCTCTGTCCCTCTCTACTTACAGCATTAATAAGAATGACTCTTTAGTGCTAACCCTTCGTTTGAGAGGTGGTGCTGTTGGGCCGTCCTCTTCTGCTCCTTCCTTCTCATACAAATATGTGGTTCACTCTGAGCTCCCCAAACCCCCTGAAGCCCTTAAACCAAAGCCTTTTTTGGTTGACAAGCTTGAGGAGGTTCCCTCTGTTGAGTTTTCCCATGCAGAAATTGCAAATGATCTTCAAAAATATGCAGAAAGAGCTATCATTTGCAGATTTAATGGATTGTGGCCGCGATCAAAGGAAATCTATGACTGGATCCATGATAACTGGACTCACCATTGCAAAGTCAGCTTCTGTTCAAAAGGGTATTTCATAGTACTATTTGATAATCTCAAGCACTACAAAAAGGCTATAGAAGAAGGTCCTTGGTTCATGGGAACTGCAGGGCTCTTCTTAACTCCATGGTTCCTAGATTTTGACCCAGCAACTACTGTCATCACCAGGACACCTGTTTGGATCAGGCTCCCCAACTTACCAGCCCACCTATGGCATGTAAGAGTCTATAAGGCGATAGGCAACACCTTAGGCAATTTTCTGATGGGAGATTATTGGCGGGAAAACAAAGGTCTTTACACATATGCCAGAATATGTGTGGAATTAGATTTAAGCAAGGGACTTCCAGACCAAATAAATCTCAAGATAAACGAATTTGTATGGACTCAGCCTCTGGATTATGAGAATACCGCCTTCCGCTGCCGACACTGTCACCAAACAGGGCATCTGCAGAACTCATGCCCAGCTCTCCCGACAAAAATGAAAAAGATGAATAATTCCAAGCCCAAATCCAAGCGATGGGCTCCATATTCTCCACCTCCTGCAGCGAACTCTGATTCCTCTTGCTCTGAAGATGAAGGTAGTGATGCCGATTCGGACCAGAATTAGTCAATGGACATCCCCACCGATACTCAGTCACAACCTCCTGATGCTGCCGTTGCTCAGAAGCGAGCTCATGTGACCTCCGTTTCCGACTCTGATAAGGAGGCCCCTCCTCAGGTGAACTCCGGTCTTCAGGTTGTTTTAGCTCATTCTCCCCAGGAAGGATGGGTTAAAGTCAGTAAAAAGAAAGGGAAAAATCTTCGTGTTGAGGCCTCTACCCACTCTGGGTAGTTTTCAGTCTTTTTTTCATCCAGTGTTTTCTTGTACTTCCTTGCTTGTTTCACTCCTTCTCCAGGGCCGAGGTTGATAGTTTTATCATTTCTGGTTGCTGGTTTTTTGTTTCTCATGATTGTATCATCATCTTGTACTATATTTCAGCTTAATAGAATCAGTCTTATTCAGAGAAAAAAAAAAAAAAAACAGGATAATCTTTATTAATTTGAACATAATTAAAAAGCCAAAATAATAATGTTCTCCGCTAACCTCTCAACCTCTAGGGCCGAGAGCTATATAGTGGTTACATCAGAAAATCTAGGGATAGATCAGTCATGAGAATATTACGATTCTCATGCTGATCGAAATAGAACACATATAGTTATAACCACTCCCTAATAAAGTTATGACTAGAAAATAAAATATTACAATCGAAACTGCCCTTAGGCTGTTATCCCAAAAAACAATGCTAAAAAACTTCTACAGCTATTGTAATGGAATCACAGTTGTAGTGTAATGGCTAGAGGATAGATTAGAAACAAATATTGATGAGATCAGTCAATGGTACAACTGTATCAGTAGTTCGCCAACGAGTCTGTAACAACAGTTTGTCGATGGGTCTATAACAACAAGGTGTAACAACATATCTTTGCTATAAAAACACCATCTAAACTACTCCTGTGAAATTTGTGGTCAGGATCTTTGGTGCTACAAATGACATCTGAAAATACAACACAAAGACCATCGATCTTCTCCAAACATTCACCATCAATTAGTCATAAAAAGGAATAATATATCATAATAATTGGTGAATTGGAAAAGTAATGAAAGCAAGGTGAAACAACACAAGTTAGGGTAAAATGGTAGGAAAAAGGGGGTAAAGATACTCCCACTGGTTATGGTTATGAGGAAAAATAAGGAAGATAAGTGTAGGAAAAATGTACAAAACTAGCACCCAACATCTCGCCCCAACTGAAATACTTGCATGTCCTCATGCAAACTCATCTCTCATGGGAATATCTTTGGTGTAGGTCGGTGAGATCATAAGCACCAGCTGTGTCTTCGTATGCAGACCTGAATCCCTGATTGGCCATCAACTACCGTACCCAAGATTATGGCTCATACTTACTCAATTCGTAATTGATCTGGTAATCCTCAATGGGCAACTAGATCAAAGGAAACTTGAACTTCAATCCCAGCCACAAAGCACCAAGGGATTGTATAATCTGTGTGTATTTTGGTACATGTGTAACAGCCACCATGTAATTCTAGAATGAGAATGGATCCCCCTTCAATAGCTCAGCACTACTGGCTTCCATGCATTTTAAGCACCCTGTCAAATCTCGGCTCTTCATCATTGAGAACTGATTGAGGAAGAAGTTCATAATTCTTCTTCTATAAGTGGCATCTAGTTCTTTATTCCTAGGGGTACTCAACGTTCTTCTAAATTCTCGTCTCAACTCGGTAGCCTGTCCTGGTTCTTCCTGAACCCACAATGCTATATTCTCCTCATTAGTCTCCATATATTTAATGGCCAGATGCCATTCAAGCTGATTCTTCATGAAGGACACAAAATACCTCAATTGAAGATCTCCCATATAAGAGAATATTGTCACAACCATCTGCATACTCACATGTTCACAAATAATGTTGTGTAAGAATAACTCACACAACAAACTTTTCTCATCAAAATCGGAGGCATGGAAAACATCCAGAAACATACGAGTGGAAGAACACAAATAAGGTTTGTCCTCCATAATGGCTTTCAATTGAAACAAGAAGTAACATTCCCACAGAAAAATAGGATAGGATGGAGAAGGCCGCCTACAACCCAACAATTTGAGGGTGAGGTCATGAAGTTTCTTATTATCTATGGTGAGGTCTTGAATCTGCTCTTGTAACAACAACAATTCTTCTTCTTGTTTCTTTAGAGCTTCCTTCTTCTTATAATTCTCCCACCCTTTCTTCAACTCTGCTTCCATCCATATTTCATGTAAAGTGTCTATTTATCTTTGATGTTCCTTTAGCGAAATCATCCCATCCCAAAGGGAGATTGCTTCTTTTTTCCACTTTTGTAACTCAGACATTAATAGGAGTTTCTTAGAACTCCATCCTGAGATGGGACTTGGCGTTCTACTACATTCAATACCTTCATCAACAATGGGTGTATCAGTCTCCGCTACATGGGGTTGTTCCACCTCTACTATTGGTCCTTGTGTAACAACAACCTCTTCGGTGGGTTCTTGTGTGTCAGCCCCTTTGTTTTTACCTAGAGTAGCCTCTATGTCCATTGTTGTTTTTGTTTCCATTGGGTTGATATTTTCTCTACGAGCCTTATATCCTGCTGTTGTTAAGTCTTGAAAACATGTCATGCATGTGGAAACCGGGATTTCCTTCCCCTCATATAATTTCCACTTCAATTCCTTGTTTTCCATTCTTAAATTATCAATTTCTAAAAACAAGTCATTGGTTTCATCCTTACCTGATGAGGAGGGTTGCGTGTCTTCTTCTAAAAATTCTTCTTCCGTCTGCTTCTCAGCCATAGGTAAAGGTTCTGTAGGCATGCTAAATTTCACTCTTTGTTTCGATCTTCTTTCCCCAATTGGTTCATCAATAGGCTTCTTCCCAATCCTAGCTCCAGTAGGCCGAGTTTGGGTCTCCACCTCTACCTGACTTCCTCCTGAAGTCGTGGTATGTTTCCCCCAACTTTTCCTTGGCCTTTTCCTCTTGAATTATTCCCAAGTTTTTCCTTTCTGGCCTAGGGCATCCAACACGATTAGCTTAATGAGTCCATGATTAGTCACACATGCCTCTGGGTGTGTTGTTGTTTTCACTGCTGCCGCCATATGCTTGATGTTCCCTAGAAAATAGAATGGAATATTGATTCTTTATTGGTGCCGAAGGCGATTAAGTAGAGGAAATTGATAGTTGAACACTATCGTGGATCTTCCCTCACAAGTGATATATTTTATCAAGCCCAGGGAAATGTCTTCCCAAGGATGAGGAAGTGACAATCTATCAATTCCTCTCCCTTTCTTCTCTAGTTTTTCCTCCCCTACTAGGAAGTCTTCTTTCAAGGAGGGGTCATTGATTTTTCTAGTAAACTGCCTTCGCCCCTCTATTGGTAATGAAGTTACCTGGGAAATTACCTCTTCAGTCACCTCCACTTGCATTCCCCTTACTCGGGTTTGATTATTGTTCAAGCTCTGAGCAAATTCAATTGCCACTACATCGTCTGAGCCTTCAATCTTTTGAAAAAACTCAACCCATCCAGCATCTCTAAATATATGGTAAGCTTTTGGAAAATTCTGCAGGGCATCCATGGAATCTCAGCCTAATATAAGATTATATGGAATTCTGGAGAATTGTTTAGTGTGTAAACAATCGCATGCGCAAATTAAAACCATAAACATTCACACATATGAACACAGTATTTTATGGGAAAGCTTAAAGTTGAAAACCCCCAACTATCTGTATATTATATGTCATAGATATCATGTAACAATCATCATACAAATCTCCTCACAAGCTCTCAGTATAATCTCCACTTGCTACACACTAATCAAGCTAGATCTAGCAAAACACATGCTCCAATCTCTGCCACTTGATAGCCTGCCTCTACTGCACAATCCCTGCTGAAGAATGCCTCTTGATGAGAATGTATTATCCCAGCCTTGCTCACGCAGTATTTATAGGCATCTATACTAAGTGGATGCAAACCATGCATCACTTATAGTCACAACTGATAGTCACACTTGCCCTTTCACCTATCTTTGCACTGGTCTCCACTGAAACTGTCCATGCACTGAAGTTAACTGATGTATTCTTTAGTTGATTAATGAGTTTATAATTAGTGAATTAATTAATAATTAATTCACACCACTCTCACTAATTGTATCAATCAATTAAACTAGATACAAATATCTCAACTATGTTTAGATTAGTTAAACTGAACACAAATCCATTAACTTCCTCAATCAACTCCACCAAACTCTGTCACATGAGTTCTAATTGAAGTATCCATGCAATAGCTCCACATAACCCTTAGGAATAGCGTAATTCCTTCTGTCAGCTCCTGTGCCACATCTGTGCACTTAACTGAAGTGCTCCAAGAGAATAAGATAATGTTTAGAGTCCAAATATTATTAAGAGCTAATAATATTCGACATATCTATTTTTAGACTGGCAATCTAAAATTAGATTCCACCCAATATGTCTAAAAATAGAATTCCATCTATTTTTTCCGACTTGACCAACCATCCAAAAATAGCATCCTGCAACTCATAGAACATGATCCATATGTCTAAAAATAGACATAGTCTAAAAATAGACTTTGCGACAAAAATCACTTGTGTGGCCCCCACCTAGTTTAGGTGATCACCTTCCAACTAGGATCAGGAATGATGTTTCAGGATGCCTCCTTCACTATTTCTTGTTGCAATCTTCAACACGGCTCATCCCTGACCGCTGCTCCACCCATCTCTGTTTTTTGCTTCTAAATTTGTTTCTTAATTTTTGGCCACACTGTAATATCACTGATTTTCTGAATTCACTTCTTTGTTGTTCAGTCCTGCTGTAACATCATTGTGTCCCTGAACTAGCTACTTCTTGGCGCCTCTTCTTATCCCAATCGACGAGTTTACAATGAGAAATGAAGGTTTCAGTCAAGGAGGTTGATGGAAGGTGGCAAATTTCATATATTTACCGAATCGTACCCTACACTAATATTCATAAATGGCTCATTATGGAAAGTAATGGATTTTCGTACACATGCTCTTTACCAATCGGATTTGGTCATCATTAACAATTCTGCTATTGATTAGGTGCATGCAGATTTAATAGATATTTATTATTACAACATTTTTGAAATGATTTCAAGTCATATCCCCTCCCCCACTTTAATGGTGATGGCCGCCCATGACCGTCATAGGAGCATCATTACTTTGCCAATTAA
Source organism: Pinus albicaulis (assembly GCA_034641835.2). Classification (NCBI taxonomy): domain Eukaryota; kingdom Viridiplantae; phylum Streptophyta; class Pinopsida; order Pinales; family Pinaceae; genus Pinus; species Pinus albicaulis. Next base: position 1,253,655,762 of record CM076582.1, read on the forward strand.
TCACCGAATCATCAATGACAACATTTACCTTTTTAATGACATACCTGAGGTTACATGGAGGAAGACTTTGAATTGACGATGTCCCACTTACATCTCTCATGTTGTTGTGTTTGGCCAGCACGGTTATTGTTGTTTATGGAATGAATCATAAAGAACAATATTCGTGGTTGTCGACTGTTACATGTGTAACAACCAAGACAAATTTTAAATTATTCTAAAAAAAACATAATAATCAGAAGAAATTGGTACAGAAAAGGAAATTACATGAATATCATCATCCTATGAAATAGATCATAAAGGAAAGATGATATTTCAGGAAGAAAAACATGGGTGTAACAGCCGCCACAAGAGTGGTTTTCAGCTCTTACTAGCTATCTGATTGTGCCCTGGAAAGGTGTTTTCATAGTTAGATTTATTTTTGTTTTTATTTTATTTTGTTATTTTATTTTTATTTTGTTTTTATTTTTTATTTTTGTTTTATTTATTTATTTATTTTTATTTCTTATTTTTTTAACAGGTGTAACAACTGCCACAAAGGTGGTTTTCAACTGCTGCACTTATTGGAATTTTAGCTTTTAAGGCTGCACAGGAGAATGTTCCCCTGCTGTCATAACATGAAGATCATAGTCCGTGACAATGTTGAAAAATGTTTCCTTCGAAGCGGGTTGATTGTATAACCTTAGATGGTGCCCATTAACCAGTAATGATGTCTTAGCACTTTCAATGGTGACCAATTGTACAATCCCATTGTCAAAGACCGTATCCACTTCGTAAGGACCTAGCCATCTGGTGCAGAGATTCCTTTGAAATTTTTGAACCTTAAATCATACAAAAGAGCCCAATCTCCTTTCTGGAAATTTTTCTTCTTATTAAACCCATCATGCCATCTGACTCTTTGTTGCTGAATGATTTCTGTCTGTTGAATGGCAACCAGCCATTTCTCTTCCAACTCATTGAGCAGGTTCAATCTTTGAGTGTGTTGTACTCAAATCCAGATCGACTTGCAATGTTGTTCTTAATGTCTTTATTTCAAATTATATGGGGAATAAGGGATACCATACACCAATTCATATGGTGAGAAGCATGTAGTATTCCTCCATCTTGTCCTGTACGCCCACAGTACCTCTAGAAGTTTCTTAGCCCAGTTTATTCAATGGTTTGCTACTGTCTTTGTTAATATTCCCTTAATGACTTTATTGGTGCTTTCTACTTGATCATTTTCTTGTAGTTGATATGGAGCAGTGATTCTATGATGGATTCCATACTTTTCAACAAGCTTCTTGATCAAATGAGATGTGAACTGAGGACCCCCATCTGTCACTATCTCTCTAGGTATCCTGAAGCGAACAAAAATATCTTGAAACAAGAAGTTTGAAACAGCTTGCTCTGTTGCTCTAGTTAGTTTCCTTGCTTCGACCCATTTTGTGACATAATCGGTGCAGACCAATATGTATGCTTTTTCCTGTGATGAAGGATTAATTGGCCCCAAAAATTCTAGGGCCCATTTCTCGAATGGTTTTATTACTATCTGAGGCTGTAACGACATCTCATTTGATTTCAAAGGCGGGCCCATCCTTTGGAAACTATCACATCCTTTCACAAACTTCTTGGCATCCTGGAATATAGTTGGCCAGTAGTACCCTGTTGAGAGTACTTTATATCCTATCCTCTTGTTAGCGAAGTGTGCTTCACAAGGTTCCTCATGACAAGCCTTTAGGATCTCAAATACCTCATTTTCTCTAACACATCACCTAATCTGAAAATATGGCTCGGTGTGATAGAGATTGCCTTCTATGCAGGAGTAGGTAGCACTCTGTTGTATAATCCTCATTCTTTCCTTGGAAGACAATTGGTGTGGGAATTTTCCTATAGAAAGGTAATTGGCTATATCTACATACCATGGTGAGTGAGTAGATATGGCAAAAAGATACTCATCTGCAAAAGAATCCTGAGTAGCATTGTAGTCATCACTTATAGTTAATCTAGAAAGGAAATTAGCAACTACATTATCTTTTCCAGGTTTATCTAAAATAGTAATATAAAATTCTTGTAACAGTAATAACCATCGTGTAACTCTACCATTAGTAACAGGATTTTTCATTAAAAATTGAACTGCAGCATGGTCAGTTTGTAAAAATACTTGGTACCCGGTGATGTAGTGCCGAAATTTGTTGATATCATGCACTACTGCTAGGAATTCCTTCTCAGTAAAAGTGTAGTTGAGTTCTGTTGGAGTTAAGTTCTTGTTGATGTAATAAATGGCACAAGGTTTCTTATCCTCCAGCTACCCCAAAACAACACCCACAACCATGTCAGATGTGTCTGTAGCAATATGAAACAGTAATTCCTAGTTTGGTCCTCATAAAATAGGTGATTTTGTTACACAGTTCTTCAACTTTAAAAAGGCCTAGTCACACTTCCTTGTCCACATAAATTCCACATCTTTCATGAGTAATGAAAATAGAGGAGATGCAATCTTTGAAAAATTCTCTATAAACCTTTTATAGTATCCTACATGTCCCAAAAAACTATGTACCTCTTTCGGAGCTTTAGGGGTTGGGATTTTTGAGATCACCTCAATTTTTGCAAGATCTACCTTGATTCCATCTGCTGAAATGAAATGTCCCAGCACAATTCCCTTGGTCATCATCATGTGGAATTTTTTTGTGCTTAGAGCAACATTAGTTTGTTCACAACGTTCCAGCAATTTTTCCAAGTTAGCTAATGTTGTCTCAAAGGCATCCTCGTGGGGTGTAAAATAATCCATAAATATTTCAAGACAATCATTCAAAAGATAAAAAAAATACCTAATATTTTCCTTTGAAAGGTTGTTGGTGCATTGCAGAGACCAAAGGGGAGGACCATGTATTCAAAAGTACCCCATGGAAAAGTAAAGGTTGTCTTGTCTTGATCTTCTGGAGAAATTTGCATTTGATTATAGCCACTAAACCCATCTAGAAATGAAAATATTTTTTTTCTAGAAAGGGTGTCCAAGACCTGATCAATAAATGGTAAGGGAAAATGGTCATTTTGAGTGGCCTTGTTAAGTTCTTTATAGTCAACACAGACCCTCCATTTTCCATTCTTCTTCGGAACTATGACAAGTGGAGACACCCACTGACTGTTAGAAATGGGGTAAATGAAATTAGCATTGAGTTTATGCAATTCTTCTTTTACTATCTCCTTAAGTGTGGGGTCCATTCGGCGTTGAGGTTGTCTAACAGGTTTGCAATATTCCTTAAGGTAAATGTGGTGAGTTCATAGGGTAGGATGGATTCCTTTCATATCGGTATATTCCCTTGCAAATTCCTTTTTTTATTTTTGTAACAGTTGTATCAGTAATCTGTTTTTTTCAGCAGTCAGATTAGGATTGATGTTTAAACATTTTCCAGGTTCGATTTCAACGAAACGACTGATAGTAAGTGGGGTTGTTTTCAAATTTTCAATAATTACATCATCTTCCTCATTGTCTTCTCCCAAATCTCTAATGGAGGCAACACGGAGTGAATTACTGATAAAACCATTAATGATATCATCCTCTATTTCATCCTTAAAGTATTGTGCTTTTCCAAGTGTGAGAAGAGGTAGGGAAAAATTAGATTTAGGTGTAATTTCATCCCACCAGGGACTACTCAAATCCATATGAGGTTTTTATGGGGGATAAAGATTCAGCTTTTGAGTGGCCTGTCCATCTGAGATCACCATAGATCCGAACCTACATCTGATATATGCATTTGCAGTGGCTAGCCACAATCTTCCCAAGATTAAAGGATGACCCCCTAGATTGAATTTGGTTTGTAAAATGAGAAAGTCAGCCGAATAGTTCCAGGAGGCCACAGTGATAACCACATATTCAATCATTCCTTCAGGCGTAACATAGGACCTATCTGCTAGTTCAAGCACTGTAGGTGTAGGTATAAGTCCATGAAGTCCTAGGGATATGAAGAGGTCTTTAGTCATGACATTAATAGCTGCCCCTAGATCAATCAAGGTATTGGTTATAGGATTATTTTCAATATGGACAGTCATTGTGGGGTTCCCTAGGTCATTATATTTAGTCAGCAAAGGCTGATCAATCATAAGATCCGACAATTTTCCCATGACATGGATAGTAGTAGGGTATTTAGGTTTCCTCCCAGGTCTTTTGATTCATAGATCCCTCACTGTTTTAGCATAGATAGGCACTTTTTTAAGAGCTTGTAACAGTGGAATCCGTACATACAAATTTTGCAGCTCCTTGAGGAATTCGGATTCAGGTTGTAAGACCAGCCCAAATTCAATTAATCATTGAGGGTATGGGGGATTCTGAATGCTAACATCTGAGTCAGCTACCACAAATGTACCAGTCTTACTCGGATTGGCTGCTGTAGGAACAACATTCCTTCCCGAGCTAGATGTTACAGATGTAATAGCGGGTGAAGTATCAGATGTTACATGTGTAACAAATGCCTCAGAATGGTCCATATCCTTCTTGGGTGATTCACGCTTTTCGGTAATAATGGGAGTATGTTCAGATCTGATTAGTTTCCCTGATCAATGCTAAACCTCATTAAGTCCGATAGGAGCAATAAGATAAGTCTGGAGGGTAACCGAAGCATCCATGCTCTAGGCTGCCTTATTATTTGGATTGGGGTTAGATTGCACATGTAATTGGGGTCGGACAAAAGGTGTAGGATTTTGAATAGAAGGCAGTTCTAACTGTTGCAGTTGCATTAGTATTGGAGGGGGTACTAGAACTTGGCCATTTCCTCTCCAGTTCTAACCCTAAGGATTGGGTTGCGATGGAGGTTATTGCATTGGTGGAGGAGATGGCCACTGGTTCCATCATGAAGGAAATTGTGTTGAGGAAGGAGTAGGATACTGCCATGGATATTGCTGACTATTATAAACATTATTCCAAGGATAAAAGGAAGAAAAATATAAAGGCACACCTGTAGATCACGGCTGCCATGGTCTCTTTGATCTGATAAAATAAGAAGTTTGAACATCCTCGCTTGATTCTTGAAGCAACGCCTTTAGTCTGGGCAACTCAGGATAGTGATTCATAGAGTGCGCCAACTCACAGATGTTTCACAGGCTGACACTATTTAGTCCACATTCTCTTTCCAAATTTTTATTTTTTCATTTAGGACATAATATTAATAAGGCTGCTTCAGCTTCCGCTTGTGCCTTCTTTACTTGTACCATAGTGATCTGGGCAGAGAGAGTGCTCAGGAGGTCGATTTTAAAATCCTCAAATAAGTTCCCGATCTCTGCTCTGGTTACTCCTCCACTTTTGGACTTTTGTATCCGAAGTGAAGGGTCTCGAATTGAAACTCTCCCCTTGATCGATCCTCTTAAGCTACGCAGGAAAAGCTTCATTATCTCATTAAACGTTTCTTGCGATATGTCTCCTTTTCCTATTATGTTTATATTTTCCAGACAATAATCTCTTAAACCTCTTAAGAATATTGGCTTTAGAATTTCTGGATCTAATTTACTGAACTTAGACCTCTGTAAATTGTAGTGGAATCACTCCATATTGTCTTCCAAGCTTTCCTCCTCCTTCTGTGCAATTCTAAAAATTTTGTCCTTCAAATCCCTGGTTCGGCAGTAGTCCTGATACTTAAAGAGGAAAGCCTCTCTCATGTCATTCCAAGTTCGAATTGTGCCAACACCCAATCTCATGAACGATCTTAATGCTGCTCCTTTCAGAGTAGCAGGGAATAATTTCAACTTCTGGGCATCTGAAGTGTAGTCATAACCTCTACACAACACATCGAATTCCAACAGAAAGGTATCAGGATCTTCAACAGCCATCCCCTGAAAGGATGGTAGGGATGATAAAGGGATATTCTTCATAGGAACCTTATCCCATGTTACTACTATTGGGAATTAAAAATTAACAGAGCTATCTGTCTTGACATTCTCATCTCCCATGGTTGATTCTTCCTTATGGGATGAACTGGCCTCAGAGTGCATTGGAGATTGACAAATAGAAGGATCAGGCTGCTCCAGGATCAACTGTTTAACAACACTACCAACATCCAATTGATGATCAACTGACCGTTGTTCCTTAGGTCCCTGATGATCCCCACTGGTCTCTATGTGTCCTTTAATTCTCAGATCCTGATCAATAATTCTCCACTACTGTTTTGAATCTAGAGTTTTGATATCAGGAGTGGATATGTTTTTCAAAGGATGGTGAGGTCTAGACACGGAAGGCACCGATGGTCCAGGGCTTGATATGGTAGCTTCTTTCTGTGGTCCTGTCTTCCTATTATCTCTGTATGGCGTGGACTGTTTCTTCTCTACCCTTGAAATCAGATCTCCAAAGAATGTTTTCCTTCCCAAATATGCACTCTTATTTTCCTTCTTATGACCCATCTTTCCTATAGTCAGTAGAGTGGGGGGTGTTTGTAGATGTTGAAGATGTCCTACCGACACACATGGGCCGTATGCGTATCAATTCATCCTATAAGGGCTTCATTTTCTACAACAGTGAGCCTGCCCAAGATTATTAGAGTGATGCGTAGGTTCTTACCTCCCAACGGTTGTATAGCTAAAGGCAACCTAGAAAAACACCCAAAATTCAATTCCTAAGTGTCCGAGCAAGACATTGGTGATCCTGCTCAAGTCTGTTAGAGAAATGCGCAGGTTCTTACCTCTCGTCTTACCGCCCGACAATTATGTCACTAGAGACACTCTAAAAAAAACAAAATGCTTAGAAATTCAACCTCCTAAGTGTCCTAGCAAGACATTGGTGAGCCATCTCAAGTCTGTTAGAGCGATGCGCATGTTCTTAGCTCTCGTTTTACTGCCTGGCAATTGTGTCATTGGAGACACTCTATGAAAACACATAGAAATTGCAATTCTAAGAAACAACTCTGATTGATTGGATCGTCAATGCCATCCCCGAAAACAGCGCCAAAATGTTGGACTATATAAATCACTTATTAAATGACTGAACAACACACATTTAATTATCAGTCTAGGGACGTTTGTTTATTCCAATGATAGTTGCACTGTCTTTGCCGATACATCAACCAAAAGCAATTCCAAAGAAAAGAAATCGTTGTCGAAGTAAATGCTAGAAATAAATCACTCATGCAGAAATAAAAGGATCTACAAGATTGAAATCACACTTCAATCGATCTGTCTAGCTCGCCACACAATAAGTACCCAGCTGGTGTCTTTATTTTCATATGTGTAATAACATATAAAGTATTGAAATCAAAGCATATAATTCTCAGCTGAACAACAACAACAACACTCTATTGATACATAAACTGAAATAAAATTACATACACACAATTACTTTAATCACTACAATCCCTGCTAAGAAGGAGGGCCCTTCCTCCCCAGCAGGGTGCAGGTAGAGAAGGAACTTTAATGGAAACTAAATAGAATCACACATGTAACAGCATAACAGGATAAAATGTATTAATATGAACACAATTACAAAGCCAAAATAATGTTGTTCTCTGCTAACCTCTCAACCTCTAGGGCCGAGAACTATTTAGTGGTTACATTTGAAAATCCAGGGATAGATCAATCATGAGAATATTACAATTCCCATGATGATCGAAATAGAACACATATAGTTATAACCACTCCATAATAAATTTCTAACTAGAAAATAAAATATTACAATCGAAACTGCCCTTAGGTTGTTATCCCAAAAATACAATGCTAAACAACTTCTACAACTATCGTAATGGAATCACAGTTGTAGTGTAACGGCCAGAGGACAGATCATCAAGAAATATTGATGAGATCAGTGAATGGTACAATTATATCAGTAGTTCGCCAACGAGTGTGTAACAGTAGAGTGTAACAGCAGTTTGTCAGCGGGTCTGTAACAGCAAGGTGTAACAGCATCGCTTTTCTGTAACAACACCATCTGAACTGCTCCTGTGAACTTTGTGTTAGGGATCTTTGGTTCTCAAATGACATCTGAAAAGACAAAAAAAAGACCATCTATCTTCTCCAAACATTCACCATCAATTAGTCATAAAAAAGTATAATATATCATAATAATTGGTGAATTGGCAAAGTAATGAAAGCAAGGTGAAACAACACAAGTTAGGGTAAAAAGGTAGGAAAAGGGGGTAAAGATACTCCCATTGGTTATGGTTATGAGGAAAAATAAGGAAGATAAGTGTAGGAAAAATGTACAAAACTAGCACCCAACAAGTGGTATTCCTTAGATTTTTTTTGGAGGTTTTAGGTTTAGTTGGAACTTCTTTAGGTTAGGTAAACCTATGCACAATCCCTCCATTGACCTATGTTCAAGTGTTGCTATATTATAGACCCTCTTATCTCCACTCTACCCACTTGCTAGATCTCTTAGACTCACATTGTCTAATTGGTGTAATTACCCTATAGGCATTAAAGATAAGGATATGGCCATAATTCCTTCCAACAAAGGGGTGCTAGCAGGGGAACCCTAAATATTTCCATTCTAATTGAAACCTAGTAGCACATTTACTATGTTAAGCTTCATATGTTGAAGTCCGCCTCCAATTTTCAATGCCATTTCCTTGAGGTAACCAAATAGAAGGTGCTATGAATCGAAGCTGTTGTTAGAGAGAAGAGGCAGTGCATCACCAAGGATGATTTGGTAGTAGAATTCAAGCAATGGGTTCTATATATTGGTTCCTTAAGGAATCACATAGATATTTTAACTTTTATAATTGTATTATATGAATAAAACATTCATCACTTGGGTTGTCAAGAAGAAAGTTGGCCAATAGGTTAAACTTTTGCATAAACTACATATTTTGGACGAGAAATTTTATGCTTTTTATAGATAGTATATAGATGATGGTGAATAATTAGATGGATTTGATAGGGAATTTAATGGGCACCAAATGCCACTTTATTGCACTTGGGGTCTCCTACACTAATCCCATTAGTGTAGTTGAAGATCAAGAAGAGAGACACCCTAAATGATTATGCCTTAAGAAAGAGGATGATTAGTTGGTGTAATGTTTTCTAATTTTTTGGTTTCATTGATATGAGGAGGAACGGTATAAGCCTCTTGCATCCTTGACTAGACATGATTCCTTTTATGGTTCTTAGGATTGTTGATTTCCTTGGTCAACTTGTATATTTTTCAGAAGTACATCACTTACTATTTTGTAGAAATATCTATGAAAATCAACCATTATTGTAGTCTTGGTTTTTCATATACGATTTCATAGTCTATGTTTTTTTTTATTTTTTATTTTTTATTTTAATTTGGTTTAGTTTTTTTTTTTTTTGTGTATGCGTTTAGAAAAATCAACAAACTACTCAGATAACAAAAAGCTCAATTATCACCACTACCACATAAACATCTAAATGAACCCATAAATACTTTAACACATGACGCACATAGTACAATAGAAAAAATTTGAACCTAAAACTTTAAACTTCACAAAAACTTCATATCATAAAAATTACCAATTAAACTACCCAGAAAAATTAGTTTTTTGTTACATGTAATTTCCTTTTAAACATATTAATATAGAATTAACTAACTTACCCCAACCACCAAAAAAACAAAAACATACTAGTTCATCACTTCAATATAAATCTGAAAAAACAAAATATTAATAAATTTAATAATATAGAATTAAAATATTAATTAAAAATAAATCACCGATAAAAAAAAATAATTACCATTTGGATGGGAAAATGTTTCCGCAAAGCATTTTGAAATGATATTTAAATAATATTATATATTAATGTATAACATGATATTTAAATTATATTATATATTAATGTATAACAATCATATTAGATCTTATAAACTTTTTAAAATATGTTTTTAATTTTTTTATTATTAGTATATAAGAAAAATTGATTAATATATAAAATTTAAAAAATTACTAAATAACTAATGATTGTGTTGTCTGGAATATTTGTTTATGATGTTGTTGTCTAGAATATTTAAAGATAAAGGTAACCATCTTTATTATTTTTTAAAATATTATTTTTAATGAATTAGAAATATTAAAATTATAATTTTAATAATAGTTAGATTATGTAATTGGGAAAAGTTAAATTATTAAATTGGGTAAGATAAACCAATACATCCTAATATTAGATTGTATAATAAATTTTATAAATTTACTCACTTCGAAATGTTTATAAATTGCTTTAATAATTAGTTTTATTATTATTTTAAAATTTAACCATTTTCATTCTAAAATTTTAAGTTCAAAATATTAAAAAATAATTTTAATAATTAAATTATTTTTTTTCGTTTTAACAATTAACTTCTCAGTATTATTATTATTATCATTTAAATTTTATAATACATAAAATTTAATAATATAAATATTAATTCCATTCTCCTGCTTTATATTTTAATAATTAAAATATGCCTTAAAACTTTAATTCAACTAGTTTTGTGAACTTATACATCTTATATTTTTATTTTAAATATTAAATAAAATATATTTTTAAAATCCTAAGGTAATTTTTTCCAATTTTTATAATAGTTATACATTTGTTTATTGTTCTTTATATATAAAATTTTAATTTTAAACATATTTTTTTCTAAGTATAGCTAATTTCTATTATATGATACAAAAAGAGTACATTCAAGCTTGTTGTTGAATTGGCCAACTCCTATGAGAATGAGACAATTTAATTTTAAAAATAATTACTAATTAAACATAAATTTATATTTAAAATTTCAACATAAAACATCAATTCAAAATTTCTCAATATTTTACAATAGGTATATATAAAATATTTTTAAATATTATGAAGATGATGATTAATGTCCAGTGAGACCAATAAGATCTACAAAACCTTAAAAAATAAAAGATTAATTGAGATTTATTAATATTTTATTTCTATGATCAAAGGGAAGGGAAATAAATATCACTATAGTTTTTCCTACTAAACAAGTCTAAAAGGTTGGTAGTGTGGCAAACATTTTGGAAATAAGAATCAATGTGAGTACGAGCGGGAAATCCAAGAGAAAGTGATTCTCATCTTATCCTCTTAGTATTGCACAAGAAAAGTGCTTTTCATCTAATCCGCTTAGTATTGCACAATTAACAAATTCTTTCATCCCAAGGTGTTTTGGGAATATATCAATGCTTTATTTCACTTCGAAGGTCAAGGGGATTAGTTCTTACCTTTGCAATGTTCATTTTATTCTTAGCATAAGGCAAAGAGATAGTTCTAGTTAGATAGAGTGAGGTTGGTCACCTCCTTATAGTAACTTAGCTTCCTTCCCCCCTTTAGCTCCTTATCATCCCATAATTTATCCTTAAATTTGGTAGTTATGCCGTAAGGCATCACTATTTGAAAACAAATTTCCTAATTGCTTTTCTGTCATAATATGTGCCATTGGATTCTTTGTTAGACGATTCAATCATGCTCAACCATGGATTAGAATTGCCACCTATGAGCAGTTGCCAGACAGTTGCGAAACTAAATGCCCAGGATTAGTAATGGCGTGGTGGGGTTCTTGAATTTTCTTGTATTTCTGCCATCTGTCCCGATATTGGGCTCTGCGTGTGGCTAGTGACAAGGCATGGGACAGAGTGCGAGAAGTTCCTGACCAGGCCTGTTGTAATTCTTGGACTTTTAGTAATGCTGGTTTCTTTGGCTGGATTCATAGGTGCTTACTTCAGGGTTTTGTGCCTGCTCTAGATCTACTTGTTCGTGACGTTCCTGCTCATAATCCTGTTGTTGTTATTCACAATCTTTTCATTTGTAGTGACGAACAAAGGGGCGGGAAAGGTGGCCTCAGAAAAGGGATACATATAGTATCGTCTTGGTGATTACTCGCACAAGTTGCAAAAACGGGTCTAGAAAGGCGAGAACTGGCGAAGAATCGAAAGTTGCATACGTGATTAAGATAATTTCTCTTCTCTGGTCCTCTCTGTTCGAGTGAATTTTCTCTAAGACCGCATTTAAATTTTGTGTTTATGATCGCCTTTTTAAAAAGAGGATTTTTACATAGTTTGACAAGCATGAAAGGATTGTCCAATGCAAAGGTTGACAAAATATGTGAAGCTGCGGAAAATCTTGTGGTAAAAAATTCTATAGAGCTCGTTTTTTATCCATATGTTATTAGTAAAATCATAATCTCTTGTATTGAAGTTTAAAATTTCTGAAAATTATCTTTTTTTGTGTGTTGTACATGGTAGAATTTCGGCTATGTGACTGGAAATGAGATTCTCCAAAAGGTATGATCTCCTTTACCCTTCTTTTTTCTAGAATTTAAGCTGTGTTACCTTTGAGCTTTTAAATCGTAGAATTTATCCACTCATATCGTCCTTTACTTAAAATTGAATGTAAATTTGGAGAGTTACATGTCTTTCACTGCGTTCCATTTTATAATTATTTAATAATCTTGACTCTTATTCACGGTTTTCTAAATTTTGGCCATTAATTGTTTCTAATACTGTTAAAAGTATTTTTCCATAGTAAATTTGATTCTTGCTCACTGTTTTATGAATTTCAACACTTAAATGTTTCAAATTTTGATATATTTACATAGGAAAAGTGTCGTGATAATCACCACGAGAAGCCAAGCATTGGATGAGGCACTAGGATGTAAGAATTATTGCTTTTATTATTACTGCAAATTTCATTATAATTTTACCTTTTTTACAGAGATCCGAATGCAAACTTATATGAAATATATTAAAACGAACAAAGGGGCAGGGAAGGTGGCCTCAGACAAGGGATACAGATACTATCATCTTGGGGATTTCTCACACTGGCTACAGAAACGGGTCTAGAATGGCAAGAATTGGCGAAGAATCAAAAGTTGCATACGCGATTTAGGTAATTTCTCTGCTCTGATCCTCTCTGTTCGAGTGAATTTTCTTTAAGACCGCATTTAATTTTTTTTGTTTATGATCGCCTTTTTAAAAAGAGGATTTTTATAGAGTTTGAAAAGCATCAAAGGATTGTCCGATGAAAAGGTCGACAAAATATGCGAAGCTGCGGAAAAGCTTGTGGTAAAAAATTCTATAGAGCTCGTTTTTTATCCATATGTTATTAGTAAAATCATAATCTCTTGTATTGAAGTTTAAAATTTCTGAAAATTATCTTGTTCTATGTGTTGTACATGGCAGAATTTCGGCTATGTGACTGGAAATGAGATTCTTCAAAAGGTATGATCTCCTTTACCCTTATTTTTTCCAGAATTTAAGCTGTGTTACCTTTGAGCTTTTAAATCGTAGAATTTATCCACTCATATCGTCCTTTACTTAAAATTGAATGTAAATTTGGAGAGTTACATGTCTTTCACTGCGTTCCATTTTATAATTATTTAATAATCTTGATTCTTATTCACCGTTTTCTAAATTTTGGCAATTAATTTTTTCTAATGTTGTTAAAAGTCTTTTTCCGTAGTCAATTTTATTCTTGCTCACTGTTTTATGAATTTCAGCACTTGAATGTTTCAAATTTTGATATATTTAGAGAGGAAAAGTGTCGTGATTCTTGCTCACTATTTTATGAATTTCAACACTTAAATGCTTCAATTTTTGATATATTTACAGAGGAAAAGTGTCGTGAGAATCATCACGGGAAGCCAAGCATTGGATGAGGCACTAGGAGGTAAGAATTATTTCTTTTATTATTACTGCAAATTTAATTATAATTTTACCTTTTTTACAGAGATCCGAATGCAAACTTATATGAAATATATTAAAACACCTATTTATTTGATTTCGGGAAAAGGCGGGATAGAAACCCTAGCAATCACAGAAGCTTTTGGCGAATTTAGGTGATTAAATGTGTTCTTCAAATTGAGGGATCGTTTGATAAAATAATGTGTTTCCGAATAATTTTCCGAATTTAATAGCGTAAAATCTCAATCCTTACAGAACAGGAAAAACTCAATTGGCTCACACACTTTGTGTTTCAACTCAGGTTCATACAATTTCTCATAAAGTTCGAAAGTCTTTGAACAAAAGTATGTCGATGCCTGGAATTTGTAGTCGTTTTTAAAAAATCGTGTCTTCATCAGTTTCTTGTCAAGATCTTATTTATGCTAGCTTCCCCAGAATTCGTAGTCTTTCGTTATAAATAAATCATGTCCTTATTTAGTATCATCAAAATTTCATTTGACATTAATGTGGTCAATTCAGCGTCCGCTTAGCATGCACAGAGGAAATGGAAAATTCGCCTATATCGACACAGAGGGACACCTTAATAATTGTCATTATTTTTATTTGTTTAAAAAATAAGGTATGTTTCCTCATCTTTTTGTGTGAATGGATGGATCGTTTTTTAATATTTATATTATAAATGAATTATGTAATGTAAATATTTATATTTTTAATTTATTAATTTAAAAATATTATGATTAAATTTTAAAAATATATATGATTATTTTTTTATTATAAAATAAGTAGTTTATATTATTATGCTGTAAGGAATCACTATTTGAAAACAACTCATAATATGTGACATTGGATTCTTTGTTAGATGATTCAATCATGCTCAACCATCGATTAGAATTGCCACTTGTTGGCAGTTGCGACTCCTCTGGCGATTCCAAATTTCCTGTATCTCCCATTTTCTTCTTGTCATTTTAATGAGTTTCAACCGCCCAAGACTGTTAGTTGGGTTGATCCCATATTCAAGTTGTGTAAGCCATCCTCGCCACTATTTTATGTCTAAATATTTTCCTTTCTTTGTGAATGATTTGTTAGTCTTGGGTTTTGTAATATGTTAATGAAATATATCTATTTCATGTTGTAGATGGCCGCAACGAGGAGATGGTTTACAAAGACGTATCTTTGCAAACTTGATTCGCTCTCCCAAACCAGAAGCCATCAAAAATCCAGAAAGATGTCTTCCAGTCAAGAACGAACCCTCAACCCAACAGTGTGAGATGTTCTTCCCTCATCGATGGTAAACAACTACGTAATCGCTGCAATAAATGAGTACATAGCCAAGATAACTATGATGATGAAATTGATTTGTGCATATTTATTGTTCTCTGCTTTCTCAGGTGTAGGTGTAGAGAAAGTTAATAAAATTAAAAGGTATCACAACGAGATTCTATGCTGCGATCGTTCAAACTTGAGGACATACGTATGTTATTTGAGCGGGGATGTGCGAACCCACTCTCAATATTCCTCTATTTTCCTTTATTCCCATGAGAATAAAACTACCCAAGAGGAGAAAATAAGGGCTTATACACGCAAATGGGAGAGCAGTGTTATGAACACGATTGATGAAATCAATCTCAAGATACTCAGCTAGTCAGATCATGATCAGAGTGAGCCACAAAATTCCTGCCAAGTGCAGCACACGGTGCCTGCAGTGATGTTCTCAACTGGAGGGTACACAGGAAATGTTTACCATGAGTTCAACGATGGTTTATTGCAATGATTTAGTTTCTCCTTGGTTTCTCCACCATTTTAGGAGTCTAATTGAAGGTTGCACATTCTTCAAGTTGGGTGGAAACTTGGTATTGATGGTGCTGCTTTGAATTATGTTCATGTAAATAGCTCTTGAAAAACTATATCTCAACTTCTGGTTGAGTTTTTTCATCATGAGTTCAACGATGGTTTATTGCAACGATTTGGTTTCTCCTTGGTTTCTCCACCATTTTAGGAGTCTAATTGAAGGTTGCACATTCTTCAAGTTGGGTGGAAACTTGGTATTGATTGTGCTGCTTTGAATTATGTTCATGTAAATAACTCTTGACAAACTATATCTCAACTTCTGGTTGAGTTTTTTCATACCTTGAAATTTCTCATTAATACCAAACAGTTATTCTTCACCCGCACGATAAACACTAGATCTTTTGAATTTCCCCACTCTGAAGTGACATAAATGGGCAACATCCTTAGATTTATATTTAGCATAATGGCCTTCTTTTGTTGATCATGGGAATTTGGATTTTCCCAATATAACTCACCACATCACATTATTTCTTCTTGGGTTTTGAGTATGTCTTAATACTCATAGCATCTTTGCGTAAAAGTACAAAAGCTAAGCAGTTTAAATGTAAATTCGCCACAGTCAAATTAAATGGAATTAGGAAGTTGCCTCAACCTTTTCTAACCAATGTGAATTTCATTGTTGTCTGTCATTTTTAATGAGTTTCAGCCGCCCAAGACTGTTAGTTGGGTCGATCCCATATTCAAGCTGTGTAAGCCATACTCGCCATTGTTTTGTGTCAAAATATTTTCCTTTCTTTGTGAATGATTTGTTAGTCTCAATTTTTTTAATATGTTGTTAATGAAATATGTCTATTGAGTTTCAGCCGCCCAAGACTGTTAGTTTGGTCGATCCCATATTCAAGCTGTGTAAGCCATCCTCGCCACTGTTTTATGTCTAAATATTTTCCTTTCTTTGTGAATGATTTGTTAGTCTCAAGTTTTGTAATATGTTGTTAATGAAATATGTCTAGTTCATGTTGCAGATGGCCGCAGCAAGGAGATGGTTTACAGAGATGTATCTTTGCAAACTCAATTCGCTCTCCCAAACCAGAAGCCATCAAAAATCTAGAAAGAGGTCTTCCAGTCAAGAACGAACCCTCAACCCAACAGTGTGAGATTTTCTTCTCTCATCGATGGTAAACAACTACGCATAGCCAAGATAACTTTGATGATGAGCCATCCTCGCCAATGTTTTATATCTAAATATTTTCCTTTCTTTGTGAATGATTTTTTAGTCTTAGGTTTTGTTTCTATGTTGTTAATGAAATATGTCTATTTCATGTTGTCTTTTCTACGCTCTCACCTTACGGCATTTCCTTTGCAACATATGGTGCAATTGCTAGTAATAATACTTTTAATATTATCTGTATTCCCTGAGATAATATCCTCCTTTATCCCCCAATCCCCCAATAGTCGAGCCAAGACTAGGCATCCTTGTGCCAACCTAGCTTGAGTCATAGGTGGGATTTTGGTTAGAGCTAGAAGAAATTTTGGAGAATCTCTTGGTTTCCATGTTGTAAATCTTCTTCTTATACATCAGATAATGAAACATAACCATGATTTCAATGGGGGAAAGGCTAGCTTCACTCAAGAGGACATGATAGGGAGTGTTACCTTTAATCTTGAGGTTGTAGGTTATAAATTGCTTTTGGATCAGCTCGATCTTCCTCCACGATTCTCTAGATATACTCAACCTCAAACCTCACACCCATATATAAGATAACAAGGGTGATGAGATTCTCAAAGAGGAACTTTTTTTAATTGTTTTCAAAATCATAATAAGCTTTCCAACATCCAATAATCATTTTCTCAATGCTATAATTCCACTTGAGCTAATGATGAATGTAAATACCTAAACATTTGTATGAAGAAATATTTTCCAAGTAATTATTATCATATATAAAATTGTCACAGTTGATATTTTTGGATTTAATTATCATAACTTTAATTTTGATAATTTTAAACTACTTTTATAAATGAAATTTATTAATATTTTTATAAATTAAAAATAATTAATAATTTTAAAATCAAGTAAACTAAATAATGATGTAGTAAAATAATATTAAAACTATCAAAATAATTTCTATTAAAACTGAGTTGTCTTTAAGTGTTAATTTTTGAAAAGTTTTGCCAGTTTATTTTTCGATTTAATTTGTCTAGATTCAAAGAGGGATTCATTGAAATCACAAGTTTGATACTTGAACTTTGTACAATATAAGTACCCTGGGTTTTTCAGGGTGTTGAATCCATATATGCAGTAAAAAAAACATGTCTAAACAACACAAATCAATATTTCACCACAAAATTTTCAGCAAAACCATAAATTCACCTAAAACTCCAAAAAATTACACTTAAAAAAAATTCTATTTAAAAAATTAAAATTCTTTTTTTTTTGTAAATTTCGTAGCACCTTACCATTTTCTATTTATAAAAAAGAGAGTTGATTGCCATACATATACATAATCAATTAGTGGCCTCAACCTGCCCGAAGGAATCCAGGTTTGTTGGCCACCTTAAGGAGTTAAAAGCCAACCAGTATTGAAACAATTTCTTCCTTCTACTTGTCGCTATATCTACTTTACTACATCCATCAACGTATAACTGAAAACAGTATAAACTTGTCGCAAAAAACATTAAAAAATATTAATATCTAAGGTAAACCATCTGAAGAGTCAATAGGAGCCAGGTCCTTTGCAGTAGACCCTAGCATATCTACTTGGTCCATGGATTGAAGCTGCCGTTCAATTCTACCAATTCGAGTCGTTGCATGATACTGAGATACTCCAATCTCTTGAATTTCCTGTTTGATTTCCTGTAGAACTGAAACCACATTGGGGTTTCCTTCCATTTCATGCATACTGGTCATGGCCTTATCCAAAATACATTTAAGAATCCAATAGGTATGGATAGATTGGTGAAATAGATATAGCCTCCCTCTTGTATTCCCGGGGTCGTAGATTAAATCCATGGTGGCCTCTTGTAACCCCATGATTTGGACTTTTATTTTTACTTTTTATTTAAGTTATCTAGACACATTATGAATTAGTAAATAATGTGGCATTCGTTAAGGATATGAACATATGACTCTTCTTTTAAAGAATTTATTAAATGACATTTTTATTTTGAGTGAAAAAAGAAAATGAAAGTAACTGTGTGGTAAACTATTCCAAGAAACCCAGGAAGAGGTTGAGACAGTCCTAACAGTTACCCTCCTAGAAAGGATTTAAGGAAAAATCCTAGGAGGGAATGGGGTTTTGTGTAGAAGATCTAGAAGGCTAAGCATTGTGTGTTGATTCTGAGTTGTATAGAGCTGGTGGAAGTACCAGTGGAACTCAAGAGATTTTACTGTAGAAGTGGACTGTATTTATTTAATCCCGAGGTCGGACTTCCTGTCTCAAACGGTTTTTCCTCTGATCTGGTGTGGAGCTAGGGGGGAGAAGAGGACGTAATCGCCTCTCTCAAGGTTGGGCGGACCAAGCAGTTATTGAGACAAATCCCTAAAAATTGAAGTAGGTACTGACATCATTTAAGTTTTAAGTGTTCTGATAAATTATGTGTATACTTCCTAATTCTGTAGGAGACAAATATTGTTGTGTGGAAGTAAGAATTAAATGCGAATTCTTATGAAAAAATTTCATGACAGCCACATATATCATTTTTGTTTCTGTAAAGTAGAACTTTGATAAAATAACAGGAACGCTCAAAATTTTGTTCAAAATAAAGAATGTAGAAGTTTAATGATATAAACTTATAGAAATGTGTTACAGGTAAAATGTAAAATTTCATGTAGAACTTCAACCTTGATAACTAGCCAATAGAGCATGAAAATATCTTTCTCCTTGGAATTTTATATACACTGGCAGTGAACTGTAACCAAATGGTAAACTCGTCTGTTGAAATATTATAGAGAATACAGTAACTTCTATTGTAATTTGGAAAAAATAAAGAAAAACAACAACACAGTATAAGTCATTAAGCCAAAGTTTTACATAGAATTTGGAATGGAGTTAGCTATTAGGTGACACTGAATAGAAAACGTATTACTCAGTAAATATTGTAAACATTGAATACATGAATTTACTTCATAACTAAGCAACATCTTGTTCATTTTGAGCAAAAGAGCCTCCCATTTAGAGATAGTGGGACTATGTGGGTTTAGAATCAGAACTTGAAGCATAGTTCTGAACTCCGATCCCATCAAATTCCTCTCCGGAGTAACGAGAGGTATTACAGATAAAAGCAAAAAACCTCAAAACCAGATCTAGGTTTTCATATTAAGATAATATGAGCAGCGAATATAATATTATGATTTAACTGAGTATTCTCTAACTATATTTATGAGCAGTAAAGCTAAAATATAAATATATAAATAGGGTCCCTGTGCATTACAGATAAATACCAGAACTATATAGGAAAACTGTTATGGTTCAGAACAAATTACTCAAAGCAGTTTAGCAGAACAATTATATCTTTGAAAAGAGTTTAGATTCCATTCATAAATGTCGAGAAGGACTTAACTTTACAGAGAAACTGAAAACCCTTAATTGGGAAGTAAATCACAAGGACAATAGAGTAATTTCCAAATTTATAAATATTCTAAGGCATCAAATAGCTATCTCTATAGAATATCTATCTAGAAACCAGACTCCTGGAGTATGTTATCTCACCCTGTGGGGTAGTGAATAGAGGTCGAACATTACTATTGTGAAGAAAAAATTGTATACATGAGCTTTAGTCTAAATGGTCGGTAACCTTACCGTTTGTGTGAAGCGAGAGGGAATTCCGAAGCCAAACCCTAAAGGCCTTTAACACAAAGTATCAAAAAATCCTTTCCCAACCTTGCTATGGACAGAAAGAATGAGATGAGCAAGGGTCGAAATGTATAGCAGTAAAATCATGTATCTTGAAACGAAAAGGGAAAAAAATCAGAAAAGAAACTTTCATTGTTATAAAAAATTTTATAAACATGAAAGAGAGAATAATTACCTTGAATAGGATTGTTGAAGCTCATAGTGGTGATGAAGAGATGCATGTAGCAGGGAATTCGAATCTGAATGGTAATTTTTCCAGTGAAGGGAAATAAAAGAAGATTTCGCAAGCGTATAATCAAACGAAGAACACAGGGGAGTCATAAATTACATGCAAAGAATACCCTTTACGCGAAAGTAAACTTTAAATGAGAGCCATGAGAACCAGTAACACTCTCCAGAAGCAAGGAGATCATGGCAGAGCCGAAGCGCCAACAGTGGGACGCAACAGTAAGCCGGAGGTGGTAGACTGGGGGGTGGGTAGTTACCCTAACCCACCCCATCAGTCATAGCTCCATAGATCTCGAGGAATAGAGATCTTGCGGTGGAGGTGATGCCAACTCAACCGGGTATCTGGCGATCGTGACATCAAATGAAGGGCCAAAATAAATGCTGGAGGTAATGCGTGACTGGCACAGTAAACTAGAGTGCGAGAATTTAGGGTTAAACAAGGTAATATTCACAGTTATAAATCACAAACGCTTTCAACTTAAACACGAAATCTAGATGGTGTACATGCAAATATATTTAACGGTACTCGATGATAAATGAATAAGTACTGCATTGGGAAAATCAAAATATGTACGTGTTCGGAATTATCTAATAACCAATGTAGAATTGCAGACCTGTAAATAAATGATGTGCAATTAACTATATCAATGTATATGTGTAAAGTATGCGGTGTTAAACAATATATGAATTATATTTGTCACATGCGTGGACTAGTTTAACTGATTAGGTATTAACAAAGTTTTTTTTTGTAAATTAGAAATGGTTAAATTAAGTAGGTGTTACAATTGGTATCAGAGCCAGGTTAAAAAAACTGGGCCAAATGGGCCAGAACCATACTTACTGTTGTGATGAAAAGCTTATAGAATTTAATGATTTGATGTTGTGATAAGGATAGGAACAAGATCTTTGTAAGTCATCATGAGAAGAGGATCAAGTCAATACCCACCCAGAAACACGAGGGAGACTCATCCTGTGATCAATCCGGAAGTCAGTCCCGAGATGTGGGTGCAGCTAAGCATGGACCAGCATCAACAAACAAGAATAATGATGGAAGAACAACAACGACAGAAAAATAGATCGCTGGATATTGTTCAACAATTACAAACAGAAATGCTTAAAGTTCGTAGTGACAATGAGAGATTGATGAGAGAACAAGAGAGGATACTAAAAAGTTTGTTGGATAGACAAAATCCTCCCAGTGGACAACCAAGCCCTGAGAGAAATACTCAGGAAAATAGAGATCAACGCCAAGGAGTACATGATCATGTGGAGGATATTCGAACGCAAAAAAGTCATAAAAGTCGAACTTATAATGAGGCGGAATCTGGAAATATTATGGAAGAGCAGGAGATGAAAGAACAGAAATTGGAGTTACAAGGGGAGTTTCAGAAGATCAAGCCTCCTACTTTTGATGGAGAGGCAGAGGAAATGGTGGAGGCCTGGATTATAAATATGAATAAATACTTTCAGGTGTATGAGTATAACAACAAGCTTAAAGCTCGCTTAGCCATTTATTAGTTGCATGAGAAAGCAATGCTATGGTGGGAGGAAGTGAAGAATGTAAGAGGGGTAGATGACCAAAACGTAACTTGGTATGAGTTTCAACAGTACTTTAAAGACAAGTACCTAAATGAAAGATTTTATGATGAGAAGTCCCGAGAGTTTCATGATTTGAAATTAGGACAAATGACTATGGATGAATTTATTACAAAATTCATGTCTTTATTAAGATATGTACCCTACTTGCGTGACGACAAATGCCAAGGTACAACATTTCTTGAGCAGTTTTCCAATTCACATGAAGGAAAGGATTCAGTTTGTAGATCTGAAGACTATGGATGAAGCAATTAGGAAGGCACGAATTTAACATTCAAAGGAAAAATAAGAAGTTGGGAAAAGTTGGCCACCTCAAAAGGGGCAGAAGAGTTTCTCCAATAATAAAAATAATAGATCCAACAATTTCAAAAATGTTGCAAGACATTTGCTCAACCAGCATAATTGGAAAAGCCAAAACAGAACTAAGTGGATAGGGGAAGAAAGGCCCAATGAAGCTTCTAGTAGAACATATAATGGGCAACCTCAGAAACCCCTGTTACAGTGCTGGGGTTGTGGAGAAGCTCATTATTTTAAGAATTGTCCACATCAGGGATGAAGTGAACTGGCAAAAAATCTGCAAGAGGCGTCAATAATGGGGGATGTAGCTTGAAACATACCCAGAATAAATGTAGCATTGGAGGACCGACAAGCGGACTACCAGTCGACCATGATAGAATTAGAAGGTAAGATTCAAACCTGAGCTGTTTCTATTCTAGTTGATCCCGCTGCCAGTTTGAGCTACATACACCCTCGTGTAGTTGAAGATAGTAAATTGTAGGAACATAAATTTAAAAAGTCATGGCTGGTCTAGCTGGCTACAGGGACTAGAAGACGAGTTCATACTAAGGTACCCAACTGTGAATTAAAAATTAGGGATCAACACATCACTATGGAACTTAATGTTTTACCATCGGGCTCTTATGATATATTGCTAGGAATGGATTGGCTAGAAAGACACTAGTCCTTAGTGGATTGTAAGAATAAGATTGTACATTTCAATTCTGTTGATGGGTCAAGACAAGAGCTGAAAGGCATTAAAAATCCTTTGAAGTTGCGACCCATTACTGCGTCACAGCTAAGTAAATGTCTGAGAAAGGGCTGCCAGCTGTATGCAATTCAAGTTGGGTTCACAAATACAAAATACAAGACTTCTATGTTAGAAAATATTATTGTTGTGCAAGTGTTAGGCAGACAAAATACCTCTTGTGGACAAGAGCGATCTCCCTAGTATCCTAAGGATATCTAGAAACAAACAGACAGATGTAAACCATTTTATCTAGACTATTTTGCTTAAGAATTACTCATTAACTACGGATGGATACTCCTACCTGAAGTCCAACGCTTGTTCAGTCTTCAATCCAGTCGCTCCAGAAGTTATCGATCCAACATATAAGATCTGCAATCAAAGGCAGGAAAACCAGATCAAAAGCATATGCAAAATATGATAATTTGAAAGAAATAATCTATCTTAGTGATCAAGAAGTCTAAGAATTAAATCATTCAAAAGATAGATGAATAACTCAATGAGAAAACAGAATCCATTTGTATTAACTTTGAATAAAAGAAGAAACCTTAAAACCTTGACGCCTTGATGTTTGTATAGGTTCTTTTGGGGTCCCAAACAACCGTTTTCCTCAGTTTGACAAGACTCCAACTCTCTAAATCAGCATAAGACTATGGCCATGAGTATGTAATCTCTCTCATGCCAACGATGCCAAATGTGGAGAATATAATTACTTCAGCAATTCACCTCCAAAATACTAAGTTCTAAGTACTCTCTCTAAAGCAAGAAGCAAGCACTTTGAACTAAAAACCAAGTACTAAGTACCCTTGAGACTAAAACATGGTGTCAATTTATAGCTGAAGAGAGGTAGTTTAAGCTCCAAAAAGGAAGGGATAAAACCCTCTCATCATGGGATTTTAGCTCCAAAAACCAAGGGATAGCTCCATTTATGAAGGGATAAAGGTTCATGAACGGAAGGGGCAAAGCTCGACCAGATATCGCTTCTAGAAAGCCCTAGATGGGAGAATATTCGACCAACTGGGCTTCTAGAACTTAATTTTCTCTTTATTTTACCTTTTACGGGGGTCCACAGTTTTAATGAGCTTTACGTGTGGGATGTACCACAATTTTTATAGCAATTAGCCGCGGTACCGTAGGGAATGACTAAGAAAAGTGTGGAGCTAGGCTTTTTAGGATTTTTAAGAGCTTTTATCCAGTTCCAATACTTGATTTAGGAACTTTATGTTTTTAGACCTCTAAGGGAGCAATAAATAGGTAATGATGAACTCATATAGACAGCTAAATGTCATGGTGAAAAATTTTAGTGTGACAGATTGCCCCCTAAAGTGCGAATTCTAAAGAGTTCTAAAGAGTTTTGAAGAGTGAAGTGCTTTATCATTCCGAGGATCGGGCTACAGGCACACTGGTTGAAACCCTGAAAAAACATTCAATGCAAGCATATATATATATATATATATATATATATATATATATATATATATATATATATATATATATATATATATATATATATCATCGTTGAGGTAGGCATTCCCATCCTCAGATCAAAACTAAATACATTTTCTGATACAAAAATGATTTTAGAATTACATGAAGAGTAGACATAGTATGGACACAGCCATCTGTTAGAAGTATTCTACTATATGATGAATAATAAAATTCCTCGCACCCTGGATGGTGGAAACTATATCCATGGTCTTGATTCCTGCTTCTCGAACTAGTACATTCTATCCATGCGATTGATTGTGTCGAAGTCGAACATGGTAGAAACCACTTGATTACCAGTCAATGATGTGAACTGTTAAAAATTGTGAGAGAAACCACCAATAATGACAATGGTTCTCAAAGTACTCAGTACAATATGTGAAATGTGAATTTGTGATCTGAAGTCGAACATTTCACAAAATCGTTCGATCGAAGTTCAATGATGCAACCTATCGTCAAAGGCGAGAAACCTGCCATTAGGGCATACAGATTCCACGGTACTGTTAGGATTCTAGATCAACTTTCTAGATGATGAGTTATCGTCGATAGAAAGTGATCCGTCATAAGAAAGCCCATGAAACGAAACTATTAGGTCAAGTTTTGAAGAAATTTTTAGCAAGGACTGACTCAGGGATTGTCAACACGAATGGAGACAAATGTTTGCAATGAATGGTTTATTAAAATGATCTCTTGAACACATAATGACACTGCAGATAGTGATGATTTACCTAAAGGTAATACCCAGAAACCGGCTGAAGACTTTCAATATGGTTTGATTAACTATTTTGCCAAAGGATTTTCCCAACCCAAATATTAATGTGACAAAAGTGTCGTGTTCAAGAGTGGTATACAACTTTTTAAAACGAAGTGTGACAACTGGATTCATTTTCTTTCTTTCCCCCCACCATTTCTGGCAAGTACCTCTTTATTTTATACAAGCTTGAGGAGGATAACATTTTCTTGTTATATAATCTCGTCCTTCAAATGAGTCCAACTTAGTATTAAAATCGAACCCTAAGAAGGAGTGGTTCGTTCCTGTTTATAATTTACAGGTCCTTTACTGTTAAGTTTTAAGGAGCCCAGTATAGGTGAAACTCGGTGTTTTTCAATTTTAGAGAGTCAGAAGAAAAACTTAAGAAAACTTCGTGGGTGTAATTTTTCATAAATTTCGTCTCTCAAGCTCAAAAAAGGATAAAATAATGTAGGAGAAAACTCTATTGACCATGATTAGTCAACATATACCTTTTTCGTAAATAGTCCATTTCAGTCCGAAAAAGGGGTAAATTTATATTAAATGGATGATTTTTCATTTCCTTTAATGAGTTTGAATAGCCAAGTACTCGACAATATTTTTATGTTTAGAGAGTCTGAAAAGGGCTTAAAAGAGAACTCCATGGTTTCACTTTTTTTGTAAGTTTTAATGAGTTCGAAAAAGTGATAAAAATGTACTCATATGGTTTCACTTTTTCGTAAGTTTTAACGAGTTCGAAAAAGTGATAAAAATTATACTCAATGGTCGATTTTCAATTTAATTAACGAGCAGGAAAAGATGGAAAGAACTCGACATTTTCATGTACGTTTTACGAGCATGAAAAGAATAGCAAAAGAATCTCGGTATTTTCATGAGTTTAACGAGTCTTGAAAATAATAACTGAAATGGACTCAAGATAGGTTTCATTTTTATACAAGCTTGAAACATAGGAAAAATTATGCTTGAAAGTGGTTTCATTTTTACACAAGCTTGAAACATAGGAAAAAATATGCTTGAGAGTGGTTTGTTTCATTTTTACACAAGCTTGAAACATAGGAAAAATTATGCTTGAGAGTGGTTTGTTTCATTTTTACACAAGCTTGAAACAAAGGAAAAATTATGCTTGAAAGTGGTTTCATTTTTACACAAGCTTGAAACATAGGAAAAATTATGCTTGAGAGTGGTTTGTTTCATTTTTACACAAGCTTGAAACATAGGAAAAATTATGCTTGAAATAAGTTTCAATGCCCCCCAAGTGTAACTTGCTAGAGCACATTCCCTCCAAGCTTCATTTCATTCAACTAAGTAGACTACAGGTTACTAATAGGTGGATGTAATGAAGGTTCATTTATGAGATCAGAGGAAAGACTTGACTTAAGACTTACGATATCTAATCAAAGACTCGACTCAATTAGGAGAGGATTTGTTTCATTTTTTAATGAGCTTGACACATGAAAATAACTATGCTCATCGCCTGATTCATTTTTAACGAGGTTGACACAGCAAAAGAACTATCCTCAAAATGACCTGCTTCATTTGTTAATGAGGTTGACACAGTAAAAAGAAACTCTCCTCATAACCTTGTTTCACTTTTTAACAAGGTTGAAATAGAAAAAGAACTATTCTCATAGGTGGCCTGTTTCATTTTTTAACAAGGTTGACACAGGAAAAGAACCATCCTCAAAGGAACCTGTCATGGCTTCCAACTGGAAGAAACACATGTCAAGGGACATCCCTCGATCATGGCTTCCAAGAGGTCTTCATCAAACGGAAGAAAAATTCTCTGGAAGGAGCACATGTTGAGGGACTCAATAGGGATAATAACATCGCGTTCAAATAATCCCATAGGGTTTTCCATTGCAATTACCAGATCTAAGTCAAAGGAATTCGAGCAAACATTGAGAGGCTTGCTTACATTGGTAATTGAAAACATGGGATTGGTTGCCACATAATTAACTTGTGGCGGGGTAGATACCACTTCCGTATAAGGAAAATTCAGGGGTGTCGGATTATTTCCATTGTGAGGGAAAGACATCACGCGAAAGAGTGTCAATACAACAACTTTCATTGCATAGACATAGTCTCGCCCAAGGAGTAAATTGAAATCCAAGGGGCCTCGAACTACCATAAGATCAATACTGACAATTTTACCTTCCAAGGTAATAGGAAACTTTGGAAGGATCCCTAAAGGTTCACTAATGGTTATGTTAAAAGCTGACAAATTCTGCGTAATAGGCACAAGAAGAGGGGAACCCAAAGCTTGCTAAGCAGTTGAGGATAAAATACTAACAGAAGAACCTTCATATATATTTGTGCGACGCACATTCTTACCACAAACCTTCACAATGATTTGGAAATGGATGGAGGAAGGAAGATGAGGTTCTGTTAGTCTATTCCAATCAAAGGAAAAGACCTCGGTACTAGGAGGAGGTTCTGAAAAAACATGTGAAATTCCCCATGGCGTAGAAGAATCTGATGTAATAAGAAGAACTTGAGCGATATGAATTTCACTCTCTACATGGAGAGTGGGATCGGAAAAATGTGAAATTGAGTCGACCACTTGACCAATTAATGGATCATCAACTTGAGTGATATAATTTTAACTCTTCAATGGAAGAGTGGGATTAACTGTTCTTGGAATTAGATCAATCACTTCGTCAGTTGACGGTAGGTTGGGAGAAAGTTTACAGTAACTAGTTGGAAGTTTTTGCTGTGGAATAGTAAGGTTTTCCAACAATTTTGAGGCTTCATCCATGTGAGGGAAGATCTGAGTTTGATGACTCCCTTTGCATAACCTACAAGGAAACCTAACTTTACCCTTTTTCCCAGGAACCTAACTATCACTGGTTGATGGATCAACGGTAAATTGATGAGATTTTTCAGACCATACTTCCAAGACCTTTGGAATAACAGGACAATTGATAAGGAAGTGGTCACCCTTACAAAGCTTGCAAGAGAATTTGGGTTTACGATGCATGTTGGAGGTTTCCTCAACATTACTAACACTTATAGCCATGGTTGGTTGGTTGACGTCTTCCTTATCTTGCTTCTTCTTCTTCTTCCCTTTCTTCTTCTTCTTAGCCACCTAGTTACTAGCGTCAAGGCTTTTACCAAGCGAAGAGGAAGAAAGGGAGGAATACATGTTTGGTGACGAAGGTAAAGGGTCAACATGAGGCTGGTGATGTTGAGATGGTGAAATCTGTTGAGGTGAAGCATCTGGTTGAGGTGGAAAAATTGGAGTATTCGAGGCCAACGAACTTGAAAATAACCATATTGGTATACCTATTATAAATCCAGGTAATGAAAAATAGCCATATAAGAAGGACCAAAATTTCCAAAGCCAGGAAAAGTACTAGGATTCTCATTAAGAGGGATTCGTTGGTTGGTAAATTCTGGAACTATTGCCATTAGTTTCAACTTCAGTGAATTTTATTAACAATTTAAAAATATTCACTATTAACAATTCAAACCTAATAATTAAAATTCACAATTCACACCTAAGGTTTCTAAAAGTAAAACAAACAAATGAACACGTGCTAACAAATCTAGGAGTCAAACCACACACAAAAAGTATATTCCCGCACTAAAAACACTAGTTGGTGATGAAATCCAACATCATAGAATTTTAATGCAGAAATGGTGGTTAGAAAAATTACCCCAATAAATTGCTTAATGAAACAGACTGGTGCAAGTTTCTCCACTTAAACCATCTCGAGTGAAGAGAACCCTGCGGAGAGTCCAAGTGAGTCTAGTCGACGTCTGCTTCAGGTATAGTGGAACCTTCCCTCTACCGTCACCTTGGGAAAAACCCTAAAGACTATGGCCACTAAGGTCACCAACTGAGACAATTATACCTGGGGGAATAGTCTACGATCCGATATACATGCAAGGGCAGAGTAACAAGCTCAATCCCCTTGAATGCTCCTTGACATAATCCAAGGTTTACCGACAAGTGACCCCAGGCTCCTCGACAATGGTCTATCTGAGGTTTACCATTTTTAATACATGCACATTTTCTATCTTTCCCAATGAGATAGGTACAATTACCTCACTAGTTTGGATATGATCTCATGCTTCACTCTTTTAAGAAGAGCTTCCCAGAGCACAATTGCAACAATTGGAATTTTTCCTTACCGCAAGATGCTACTTGTTTGTTTAGTTGCTTTGGAAAGTTAACTACAACCTATTCCAAAGCACTAATCCTGAGCTAGATTGGTGGAAAGAGCCCTAAAAATGTAAAAATTACTAGATGAATTTTATTAAGCGCTATGTTATTTGGGTTGTTATTACTCAAAGGGAAAATGGATATGAAACCAATGGTGTTATGACCTGAACCAAAACTAAATGCAATAAAATATGATAATGTAATCTTTTCAATTCGATGAATCCTAATTAAATTAAGGAAAGAGGTTCCATTCACTTCCAACAATGCAAAGATTGATAAATAAGAGAAAATAAAACAAATTCTCTAATGCACTAGTTTTATCAAGAAAAACTAATGCTAATCAATTCCAATTTTTATTTTTATGTTTTTAAAACAAGCATAAAAACATGTAAAATTCAAATCAAAGAAAAATGATCTAAATCTATGATTGATTTTTCCATAATGTAAACTATGCAGTTGTAATCTATGCACAATTCACTTGAAAAGTATGCAAATGTAATCTATGTACATTTTTCATTCATATTTTGAAAATGAGAAAATGAGAATTCTAATTATGCAAATGTAATCTATGAAAGAGAATTATCAAACACAAGATGATTACAATGTAATCTAAGAACCAATCAAGTGTAAGTAAAGAAAATTGGGTGAGATTTTCAAAGATAAAAAATAAAAACACTCAAAGGCGATTAACTATCAGACACAATTTAGCCCCCCCCCCCCCAAGCGAATGGGGGGAATTTTTTTTTGCAAAAACAAAAGAAAAAAGATGAAAAATTGTTAAGAGACTGAGACAAACCTCGAAGTAATGACCAAAGGAAATAAAATTAAGAATTTCTCAAAAAAACCTCAAAACACCCAATTAACTTAATGTAGACTCATGATATTGTAAAAGTTTCTGAAATAAATTCATACACAAGGCTTTGACAGTCAAGACAAGTTGGGGAAAACACAGAGAATCTGGTAATCTGGCTCCTAAAAAGAGAATTCTTAATTTTTCAAAAATTTTCCCCAAGTCCACAGGTTCTAATGGATAATAGTGCGGTACCGCACTATTCTGAATTAAAAACTACGGAGGATACAACACTGTTTTCAAACAAAAACCGCGGAGGCCAGGAAAAGTACAGAAAAAATAAAAATTTAAATTTCTTTAAAGGGATTCTAATAAGTTATCTACCCAACCCATTTTGTACTAATCAAAATTAGAAGACTCTTAAAATTAAAACTAAAAAATAAAAGGAAAACTAAGTTCTATTCCCCAGTGGAGTCGCCATTTTGTTAGGCGGACAAAATCCCTCTTGCCGACAAGAGCGATCTCCCTAGTATCCTAAGGATATCTATAAACAAACATACAAATGTAAACCACTTTCTCTAGACTATTTTTCTTAAGAATTACTCATTAACTATGGATAGATACTCCTACCTGAAGTCCAATGCTTGTTCGATCTTCAATCCAGTCACTCCAGAAGTTATCGACCCAACATATAATATCTGCAATCAAAGGCAAGAAAACCAGATCAAAAGCATCTGCAAAATATGATAATTCGAAAGCAATAATCTATCTTAGTGATCAAGGAGTCTAAGAATTAAATCATTCAAAAGATAGATGAACAACTCAATGAGAAAATAGAATCCATTTGTATTAACTTTGAATAAAAGAAGAAACCTTACAACCTTGATGCCTTGATGTTTGTATAGGTTCTTTCGGGGTCTCGAACAACCATTTTCCTCGGTTTGACAAGACTCCAACTCTCTAAATCAGCATAAGACTATGGCCATGAGTATGAAATCTCTCTCATGCCAACGATGCCAAATGTGGAGAGTATAATTCCTTCAGCAATTCACCTCCAAACTACTAAGTTCTAAGTACTCTCTCCAAAGCAAGAAGCAAGCACTCTGAACTAAAAACCAAGTACTAAGTACCCTTGAGACTTAAACATGGTGTCAATTTATAGCTGAAGAGAGCTAGTTTCAACTCCAAAAAGGAAGGGATAAAGCCCTCTCATAATGGGATTTTAGCTCCAAAAACAAAGAGATAGCTCCATTTATGAAGGGATAAAGGTTCATGAATGGAAGGGGTGAAGCTGGACCAGATAACGCTTCTAGAAAGCCCCAACTGGGAGAATATTCGACCAGCTAGGCTTCTAGAACTTAATTTTCTCTTTATTTTACCTTTTACGAGGGTACGCGGTTTTAATGAGCTTTACGTGCGGGATGTACTGCAATTTTTATAGCAATTAGCCGTGGTACCATAGGGAATGACTAGGAAAAGTGCGGAATTAGGATTTTTAGGATTTTTAAGAGCTTTTCTCTAGTTCCAACACTTGATTTAGTAAATTTATGTTTTTAGACCTCTAAGGGAGCAATAAATAGGTAATGATGAACCCATATAGACAGCTAAATTTCATGATGACAAATTTTAGTGTAACAACAAGAATTTCAAGATGTTTTTCCTAAAGAAATTCCAGGGTTTCCGCCAAAAAGAGATATTGAATTTACTATTGAGTTAATACCTGGAGCAGTAGCTGTGTCTCGAATTCCCTACAGAATGAGTGTACCGGAATTAATAGAGTTAAAGATGAAATTGCAATAATTTATAGATAAAGGTTACATTTGGCCAAGTGTTTCCCCATGGAGAGCACCTGTACTGTTTGTAAGAAAGAAGGATGATACTATGCATATGTGTATGGATTATCGTCAGCTTAATAAGTTTACTGTTAAAAACAAGTACCCCTTGCCACACATTGAAGATTTATTTGACCAAGTCAAAGGAGCTACAGTGTTCTCCAAAATAGACATAAGATTAGGCTACCATCAGACTCGAATCAAGGATGAAGATATAAGCAAGACAGATTTCTGAACTAGATATGGACATTATGAATTTGTGGTTCTACCATTTGGGTTAACCAACACACCAGCAACTTTTATGATTTTTATGTATGGGATTTTCCATCAGTACCTCTATAGGTTTGTGTTAATATTTATTGATGATATTATTCTAAAAATGAGGAAGAGCACAAAGAACATCTACGGATTGCACTGAAAACACGAAGAGAGCATCAACTCTATGCCAAGTTTAGTAAACATGATTTCTTTAAAGAGCAGATCCAATACTTGGGGCATGTAATTTTAGCATAAGGAATAGCTGTGAACCCAGAGAAGATAAAAACAATTATGGAATGGAAATTTCCAAAGAATGTGGCAGACATACACTCGTTTATGTGTTTGTATGGTTACTACCGCCGATTTATTAATGGATTTTCCAAAATAGCTTATCCTATTACTTCTTTGCAAAAGAAAGGAAGAGTTTTCAAATGGACACAAGAATGTCAAAACAGTTTTGAGTTATTAAAAGAACTATTAACCACTGCTCTTGTTTTGAAGGTAGCAGATCTAAGCAAGGAGTTCGAAGTATGTACAGATGCATGTAAAGAGGGTGTAGGCGCCATGTTGACCCAAGAAGTAAAATTCATAGCATATGAATCTAGGAAGTTGAAGGAACATGAGCAGAGATATTCAACATATGACTTAGAATTAACTGCACTGGTGCACGCTTTGTGGATATGGAGGCATTATTTGCTAGGAAATAGATTTGTGCTGAGGACCGATCATAGTAGCTTAACCAACTACTTTAAGAAACCTGATTTGAATGCCAGCCAAGAAAGATGGAATGTGTTTCTTAGCGAGTTTGATTTCGATATTCAACATGTAAAAGGAAAAGAGAACAAGGTGGCGGATGCCTTGAGTAGAAAATTGCACGACATTTATGAATTATATTTCAGCCATAATGAATCCAATTTTTAAGATCAGATTTTGGAAGCAGCAAGTGAGGACTCAGAATATTAGAATTTATGGCAGCAAGTAAAACACAATGAGAAAGGAGGAAAACACTCTGAATATGGACTCAATGAAAAACAACTTCTTGTTTTCCGAAAAAGGATATATATTCTTAACTAGGAGAGTTTAAAAAGAATTATTTTGGATGAATATCATAGAATTACTTATGCCGGGCATCCGGGTTACCAAAATATGTTGATAGCAATCAGAAAATATTATACTTGGCCAAGGATGAGAAAGGATATAGTAGAATATTTGACCAAGTGCCTAGAATGTCAGCAGATTAAGGTAGAACATCAACACCCTGTGGGATTGCTTCAACCAATCCCAATGCTGGAATGGAAATGGGAAGTTGTTTCCCTTGATTTTATTACAGGTTTACCCCAAAACAAGAGGCATAATGATTCGATTATGGTGGTAGTCGATAGACTTAGCAAAGTGGCACATTTAATTCTTGTGCAATCCACCTACAAGACTGTGCATATTGCTGATATTTTTATGAAATATATTTTTAGACTGCACGATATTCCCTGCGCAGTAATTTCAGATCGTGACGTGAAGTTCACATCATCATTCTGGAAGACACTATTTAGTGGCTTGAGAACACAAATACAATTAGCACTGGATATCATCCACAAACAGATCAACAAATGGAGTGAGTGAATCAAGTCCTAGAGGACATGTTGTGCATGTATGTCATGCAGTAGCCAACTAATTGGGAGGAATATTTACACTTGGTTGAGTTTGCCTACAATAAAGGATATCAAGAATCTCTTAAGATGAGCCCTTTAGAAGCATTGTATGGGAGACAATGTCGAACTCCTATAAACTAGAGTAGCCCAGAAATAAATTGATGCTTGGACCCGATATATTGGAAGAGATGGAGCGAGAGGTTAAGAAAATTAGAAAGAATCTAAAAGAGGCTCAAGACATACAAAAGGTTTATGCAAACAGGAAAAGAAATTTTTGTGAATTCGCAGTAAGGGACCATGTATATGTGCGAATCAAGCCAAATAAAAGCACTCTGCAATGGAGTGCTTCCCACTACTGTGGACCTTTTGAGGTTTTGGAGAGGATAGGGTTGGTGGCCTATCGGTTGGATTTACCCAGCGATATATTAGTGCACAATGTATTTCATGTGTCTTTATTGAAGCGTTATGTACATGATCCCAAACACATCATACACTCGCAAGGTATACATGTAAGTCGAGCAAGACATGCAATTTGCATCACAATTATTTTCTGATTTGAACTAACTCAAATCTTCCTGCTTGCAGGTAGAACCGAATGACAAGTTCCTGGTAGAACTGCAGCATATCCTAGATCGGAGAGAAATAACGCTCCAGAAGCGATTCCTCCCCTAAGTTAAAGTGCAGTGGAAGCACTTTGGTCTAGAGAAGGATACTTGGGAAGAAGAAAATGTTATGTTTGAAGCCTTTTCAGAATTATTCTCAAGTAATGAGTAACACCAAGGACAGTGTTTCCTTCCAGTGGGGGAATATGTAACCCCCTGATTTGGTATTTTATTTTGACTTGTTATTTTAGTTATGTAGAAAAATTATGAATTAGTAACGAATGGGGAATTCATTAAGGATATGAACATATGACTCTATTTTAAAAGAATTTAATTAAATGACAGTTTTATTTTGAGTGAAAAAATAAAATGAAAGTAACTGTTTGGTAAAATATTCCAAGAATCCCAGGAAGAGGTTGAGACAGTTCTGGCAGTTACCCTACCAGAAAGGATTTAAGGAAAAATCCTAGGAGGGAATGGGGTTCTGTGTAGAAGAGCTAGAAGGCTAAGCATTGTGTGTTGATTTTGAGTTATCCAGAGCTAGTGGAAGTACCAGTGGAACTCAAGATATTTTCCCGTAGAAGTGGAATGGATTTTTTTAGTCTTGA
The DNA here is from genome assembly GCA_034641835.2 of Pinus albicaulis. Taxonomy (NCBI): domain Eukaryota; kingdom Viridiplantae; phylum Streptophyta; class Pinopsida; order Pinales; family Pinaceae; genus Pinus; species Pinus albicaulis. The sequence goes on from CM076582.1 coordinate 1,253,690,959, forward strand.
GGTCGACTTCTTGACTCAAACGATTTTTCCTATGATCTGGTGTGGAGCTAGGGGGGAGCAGAGGACGTAATCGCCTCGCTCAAGGTTGGGCGAACCAAGTAGTTACTGAGACAAATCCCTAAAATTTGAAGTAGGTACAGATAACATTTAAGTTTTAACTATTCTGATAAATTCTGTGTATAGTTCCTAATTCTGTGGGAGACGAATATTGTTGTGTAGAAGTAAGAAGTAAATGCAAATGCTTATGAAGAAATTTCACGATAGCCACATATATCATTTTTGTTTCTGTAAAGTAGAACTTTGATGAAATAACAGGAATGCTCAAAATTTTGTTCAAAATAAAGAATGTAGAAGTTTAATGATAGAAACTTATAGAAATGCGTTATAGGAAAAATGTAAAATTTCATGTAGAACTTCAACCTTGATAACTAGCCAATAGAGCACGAAAATATCTTTCTCCTAGGAATTTTATATACACTGACAATGAACTGTAACCAAATGGTAAGCTCGACTGTTGAAATATTATAGAGAATACAATAACTTCTATTATAATTTGGAAAAAAGAAAGAAAAAGAACAACACAGTATAAGTTGTTAAGCCAAAGTTTTACACAAAATTTGGAATGGAGTTAGCTATCAGGTGGCACTGAATAGCAAATTTATTACTCAATAAAAATTGTAAACATTGAATACATGAATTTACTTCATAACTTAGCAACATCTTGTTCATTTTGAGCAAAAGAGCCTCCCATTTAGAGACAGTGGGACTCTGTGGGTTTAGAATCAGAACTTGAAGCATAGTTCTGAACTCCGGTCCCATCAGATTCCTCTTCAGAGTAACGAGAGGTATTACAGATAAAAGAAAAGAACCTCAAAACCAGATCTAGGTTTTCATATTAAGATAATATAAGCAATGAATATAATATTATGATTTAACTCAATATTCTCCAACTATATTTGTTACACAGTAATTTTTCACTGTCCCTACAATCCCCATCCCGCACATTGGATGGTTCATTCTGTGACCTGTGGGTAGAGACAAGACTTGAAAATACTTTCATTGCATCCCTCTGAAGATGAGCTTTAATTTCCCTGAAGACATCTCCTTGCAAAAAGCCCTAAAAATAGCTCTTTTTCCATTGGCGCGGTTCCGTAGTTCAGCCTTCGCGCCAAGAGGGAAAATCCTCCAAAGAGGGCACACTAATTGGCGCTCTGTCATAGAGCCACACCCGCGCTAACCATATTAAGAGGTGTTTTTAAAAAATAAGAGGCGGAAGTTTCATCCTAAAAAATTCCTGGACTGATATCTATCTTGAGTTGGGTGGTTTGGCTACGGATTTCCATAGAGAGGAAGTGGTTTGCCACCTCTCATGGAAGCTTCCTTGATGATAGGGCCAATCCCATAATTATAGGGATCCCAACTTCCCTTCCTCCTCCTATAAAGTCTTGCCCATCTCCATAGCAAGCTATTTCCAGAATCTCCAAGTTCCCAAGAGCTTTTACATTCTTATGCTGCAAAAGCCTTCTTGATTCCCTAAGGCCAAATCCAAGCAAGGAGACTATTGCCAAGTATCCGGAGAGAGAGGATTGTCCCATCCTTGACAGGCTTTATCGAGACATGTTCTGCTGACGACCCGCCAAAGGAGAATTCGGCATCGAAGCTTTGGTTGTATTCTTCTTTTTGACTCATTAATATTAAGCGACTATTGGTTATGGTTCCACTCTTGTTCTTGATCATGTTCATGAGTTATGTCCTCTTCGACTGACATATAGTTGTATATACTAGATTTTATGCTTGCGTTTGTGTTGTTTCTTGCATGTGCAGGTGTCCGATCATGGAGATCGTGAGGGCTGTGATCTGCCAGGGCGAAGGAACGGGAGCACCACCTCTTCTACAAACGACAACGTCGGATTCCAGGTAAGCCTTCCTCGCAAGTCGGTTTATTTACAATTAGGAACCTGCACTGTAGCGTGTTTGATTGTTGCTAGACCCGATCTGGGCTAGTAGGGATCGCCTCTGTCCGCAGAGGGGATTTACCTCCTCAACAATTTGGCGACTCTGCTGGGGACTCAGCCTGTTGTTTCATTTGTAAACTATAGACGGAGCCTGAAGCACAGCCAGATAGCCTTCGAAACGCTTTTGCTCTGCATTAGCGGAGTAGATCAATGCTGCTTCAGTCAATGTCTGGTTTGGTTTACGGACTGAACAACTTGGAGTTTTGTCTTCTCTTTCCGGTCAATTTCTTGGTCTTGCTTGCTTGGTCAGCTCTTTGGACTGGATTTTCCTGTTTGTTTGGCTTTGTTTTAGCCTTGTCATCACTTGTCTGTGTCTGAGATTGCTTGTTTTTTATTTTTTCCATAGTAAACTCGGCTGGCGCGCTTTTCAGCGTGACAGTCGCGCCCATTGGCGCAGGTTGCCTGTGTATCACCCGCACCATTGCCTTTATGGCGCTAATTTCAAGCTCACAGTCGCGCCAATCTTGTGAGCTATTAGGGTTTGCTGTGTTTCATGCTTTCTGAGGCTGACTTGTGATTTTGATCTTGTTTTTTCGGCTGTTTGAGTGTATTGGAGCCTAGTTTGACTGGTTGTAGCCTACTTCCTTTAGTTGTTTGCCTATTTCTTTCGATTTTGCATATGAGCCCTAGGGCATCTAGGTGCCTTTGTGAGTCGAGCCTCCCTTGGGAGTTTTTGGATTTTCGTTCGTTCAGTCGACTTTGGAATTGCTTTCTTGCATTCGTTTGACAGTTGTCTATCGTCTTACTTCGCTTTTTGAGTGACTGATTTCATTTTCATTCGAATTTCGCTTTGCTTCATTTTGGGCCTAGATCACACGGCTCATTGGTGTCTTTGGGACTTTTCTTGGTTTTGAGAGACTTTTGGTCGATTTGAGATCTGATTGTTCATGCCATTGAGTGAAATCTGTTTGTTTTTTCTCTCTTATTATCATTTCTCGAATTGCTTTTCATTTGTTTTCAGTTTGTTTAGTGCCTCTAGCTATCAAACATTGAAAATAAAAAAAATCTCTTTTGCTTCAGTTGATTAGTTCAAATTGAAATCTTTTCGATTTTACTAGTAATTAGTGAATTTGAAGAAAATTTTTTAGTTTCATTAGTTGCATTAGAGATATCATTGATTGTCTTCTGATCATTTTGTTTGTGTAAAAAGCTCTCAACTCTTCTGTAGCTAGTTTTCATCGAACGAAATGATGTACTGTGGCATGTAGTTTTGCATTTAGGAGATTTTTGAGACAGCACATTCGTTAGGGCCTGAAAACCGAAACATAATTGAAGATCAACATTAAAATTTACTCAATTTACCTAAGGAAGCATTGAAACATTAACGAAACATTTAGAGGTCTAGGTTAGAGACGTGTTCCAGCGTCGTTAAACCTAGTAGTTGTCGTTCGCCTCTTGGCTTTATACAGTGCTAGTACGGACTTGTGCTCCCCGTACCATCGCGTATATAAAGGGAGACCCCTCTAGGTTTCAAAACTTTATCCATAGGAAGCTGAGTCTGCCACCCTATACCCGTGATACACCAGACACAGCATTCGGGGAGATTGCCTGCACGTACATTAAGTCCTTGGTTGATTTCTCTTTCATTTTGAAACCATGGTGTATATTGCAGTTCACGGTTATTTGGTACACCCTTTGCCTAGCATTCCTGAGCAGTCGGTTTGATCTTTACTGACTCCCTAAATTTGAAAATATCATCAAGTGCTTGTCCTTTCACGCTTGTTTCCAATCTGAAAGTGATAGAGTCACCTTTTTCCTATTTCTCGACTCTTAAAAGATGAAACGGTAGAGTTTTGTTTCAATGTTTTAAAAATTAACTGCCCACGAAATATTCCTGGTTAAAGTTAGTTTCCTTAGGGTGTTGTGTTAGATCGTTTCTAATGGCAACTTTTCCAGAGTACACCAACCAAGGAATCCCCTCCGATGGGAGTCCTGGTCATTTTCCTCCTTTTGGGAATGTTGGTGCTCCTTACATGGCAATGTTGTCCCTTCCTGGGTTAACTGTTGGGTTGTCTGTTTGGTTGTTTTCAACCTCTGTGGTCCCGAATGTCTCGGCTACTGTTCAATCAGTTCCTCTGCCAGAACAACATCATGTTGATTCCAAGGTGGACCTCTCCCCTTCTTCGCCTGTTTCTGCATCCTCCTCTTCTACTTTTCCTGGTGAAAGTCTGGATTCTAGTAACCAGGTGGCTAAGAAGAAGAAGAAGAAGACAAAGAAGAAGAAGTCAGATAAAGGAGAGGCTAGCTCTGTGGCTATTGTGCCTAAGAAGCCTTCTCTTGATAAACCTTCCAACCCTCCCCGGAAAGTCAAGTTCCCTTGCATGTTGTGCATGGGAGACCACCTTCTTCGAGACTGCCCTGGCATTCCCAAGGTGCTTGAAGAATGGTCCAGTGGTCGTCCGCCATTTCCTTTGGCTTCTGGGAGTCAGGTTGGGGGCACGTCTTCGGCTGCTATTGGTAAGGCTCCTAACAAGCATGGTAAGATTACCAATCCCTGCAAGTTGTGTGAAGGGCACCATTCCATTCACCTTTGTCCGTATATGGATGAAGCCAAGCGAGTCTTGGGAAACTCGGCTATTTCTACACCATGCCTCCCGGCTGGTTATAAACAGCTTTCTTTGAGTCCTCCACCTGCTGATCCTACGATTGGTCAAGAGTCATCCTTGGTCGATCCTAATCCCTCGGAAATTCAAATTCAGGAGTCCATCCCTGACCAACCATTGGTTGTGGGATCGGTTGAGCTGGCCCCTTCTACGGTGCACCAGGTCTTTTTCGTCGAGAGTGGACCTCACATCCCTCAGGTTCTTCTTGTTTCTTCATATTCCTCAGACTTGGGGAAAGATTCTCCTGTCCCTATACCTCAAGAAGTGGCTCCTCCGCCTCCCATGATGGAGGTGTTAGAGGATACTCTTCCTGACTCCGTGATGGAAGTCATGGAAGATGCTCCTTCTTCTTCTGTAACACTAGGGGAAGACCTTCTCGGTTTGATGGTAGCCCCTCCAAGTAGTTTGGTCGCTTCCTTTGATTGGAATTGATTTCTGAGATACCACCTTCCGTCTTATGTGCCTTTCGAGATCACAGTACAGGCTTTTGGTCTGGTCATACCCAGCACCATTATAGATGAAGGCGCGTCTGTTAGTGTTCTATCCTCAACTACTTGGCAAGCTTTCAGCTCGTCGCCGCTTGCACCTGTTACGCAAAATTTGTTGGCATTTAACATAAGAACGAGTCAACCATTAGGGATCCTTCCAAGGTTACCTGTTACTTTGGGAGGTAAAACCGTCTATATGGATGTGATGGTTGTTCTAGGCCCCTTGGATTTAAATCTGCTCTTGGGGCGCGATTACACCTATGCCATGGGAGCGCTTGTCTCCTCCCTTTTTCATGTGGTCTGTTTTCCACATGAAGGGCGAATCGTGACCATTGATCAGCTTTCGTTCTTTGGTCCCAATGTAGCAGCTGGCCCGCCATCATCCATTCCTGGTTTTTATCCACCCGTTGTATCTGCCCCACCACAGGTCAACTATGTGGCTACCTACCCCGTGCATGTGCTCAGTGATGATGTCGTCGTGCATCAGGTGCTGGGGGCATTGGGTCTTGACTTCCAGGATGTTTTCCTTCCATCGAGAGTGGAAATATTGGAAGCGATGACTTCTTGTTCATTATGATCAGGTTGTCGGAGCATAGTTCCTCTTCCTGTGTCAAGCTCCTTAAAAAATGAAACAAGCTGGCTGGAGCATAGTTCGTTTTCTTGTGTCAAGCTCCTTAAAAAATGAAACAAAGTTGTCGGAGCATGGTTCCTTGTCTTGTGTCAAGCTCCTTAAAAAATGAAACAAGGTCGTCGAAGTAGAGTTCCTTGTCTTGTGTCAACCTCCTTAAAAAATGAAACAAGGTCACTGGAGCATAGTTCGTTTTCTTGTGTCAAGCTCCTTAAAAATGAAACAAAGTTTTCGGAGCATGGTTCCTTGTCTTGTGTCAAGCTCCTTAAAAAATGAAACAAGGTCGTCGGAGTAGAGTTCCTTGTCTTGTGTCAACCTCCTTAAAAAATGAAACAAGGTCACTGGAGCATAGTTCCTTGTCTTGTGTCAAGCTCCCTAAAAAATGAAACAAGGGTGTCTGAGGATAGTTCTTTTAATGTGTCAACCTCGTTAAAACAATGACACACTTTCCTGTTCAATTCGAGTCTTTGATAAGTTCTCGTAAAATACCAGTCGAGTCTTTTCTTTACTCTCATAACTTGAACCTTCACTCCATCTGCCTTTCATATGGACTGAATCTTGGGGGGCATGTACCTCGAATTGAGTCACCATGCTGGGGGGCATGCTTACTTTTTCAAGCATAGTTTATTTCCGTTTCAAGCTTGTGTAAAAATAAAACCGGTTTCAAGCATAGTTTATCTTTGTTTCAAGCTTGTGTAAAAATGAAACCAATTTCAAGCAGAGTTTCCTGATTTCAAGCTTGTGTAAAAATGAAACCTTTCCCATTTTACCTCTTGTGATGGCCATTTTATCAGCCTGTTTTTTCCAGATGAGCCTTGGTTTTCTCACTCCATCGTCACTATCTGCTTGGCCGATCATATGCCTTCACTTGGTTGTTTTACCTGTTCCTGAGGAACCACTGCGATGAGTGGTCTTGTTAGCCAGCCTCTTAACCTTTATTTGTTCAGAGTAGTTCCACCATTACCGGAACCAGTTGCTACCCTTTATACCACTCGTTCCTCCAGGTGGAGTCATCTTTCAGCTCTTTTCTGACTCTCTAAATATGAAAAGATTTCCGAGGCCCTTGTCGTTTCGATCTCGTTAAAATGGACACGAATCGACATCCACCCAGTATAAGTTTAACCCTTTTTCGGGCTGGGATGGATTGATTACGAAAAAGGAATACCCTAGCCTATCGCAACTAGGAGGTTTTCCCGGATATTGTTTTCTACCTTTTCGGATCTGGGAAACTATTTACGAAAAGGGACATGTGGAGTTTTCTTTTCCGCTGTCTTTTCAAACTCTCTAAACATGAAAAGACGCCGAGTTCTTCCTTTGTCAGACTCGTTAAACCCTGATGACATTGGATTCCGTCGCAATGACGTTCTCCAAGTTTCTCCTTCCTAGGACTCGTTAAATGCACTAGGATGGATTCGCCCGAAGGGCGGACTTATATCACAAGCATATGCTATCCCCTTCAATCTTGTTATCAAAAATAATTGGGGTACTCGCCAGAAATGGTGGGGGAAAAATGGAACCATCGTCGTTGTCGTCGGCAGTATGTCGCTCTTGAACATGGCACTTGTCCGCATTCGTGTCGGGTTGGGGACATCTCATCTCGTTGCTTCACTTTGCCTCCATGGGTTTGGGTAATCCCTTTTGACCTCTCATCTGTTCATTGCCTCGTCACCATGACCTCTGATCCGTTGATGTCAAATACTGCCAAGTCCACTGTCGTGCCGTTTACATGTTCAAGAGAAGTTGACCTCTGCAAGTATCAACCTTCCTCTGATTCTCATATGATCCTGATTCACAAAAAACATCATGTTCCTCTGTCTCGTGTCGATGATGTGGGAAACATTATGGCCCACCTTCGATCAAGGTCACTTCCTGTCAACTTCAGCTCATTATCCAGGAAGATGGTCTAGAGACTCTTTCATGGTACCTTGGAGCCTGCATGCCTTAATGGCAGGTTCGTCGCATTCGACATGAGGTTTTCATCATTGGCCTCCGATTGAGTGATTCTATGGGTGTTCAACACCATCTCATTGATTCACATGCCGTAGATTGTACCTATAGTACCTTGAGGGCCATTTTCACTATTGGTGGTTCCTCTCGCATCTGTTAACAACTTTCATCATTAGCTGGTAATCAGGCGATGTTCTTGCATGTTCGACTTCAGCTCACATATTCACATGCTTGAACTTGTACTGTGTTCGGGTCGAGATGGAGCGCAAGACCCTGGATTGTGTCTGTTGTAATCCAGGCTGCGATATTGTGGATTATTATGATTATTTACATGACTCACTGATTGGATGGTTGCGACCATACCTGAGTCTATTTATCAATCCTCACTGGATGGTTGCGTCCATGCCTTGGATCTAGATTATTGTAAACTCTGTTATGGATGGCTGCGCCCATACCACGTATATATATCATGTATCTGAGACATCAGTTGTACTTCGCTCCGCAGGTTTTCCGATGGCGGTGTTTTCAGTCGGCATGATCTCGTAAAGCATTTCACCCCTCTCTCTCTCTCGGGCCTCATGCTTTAGGGGGCATCTGTTACACAGCAATTTGTCACCATCCCTGCAATCCCCATCCCGCACATTGGAGGGTTCATTCCGTGACCTGTGGGCAGATTTAAGACTTGAAAATACTTTCATTGCATCCCTCTGAAGATGAGCTTTAATTTCCCTGAAGACATCTCCTTGCAAAAAACCCTAAAAATAGCTCTTTTTCCATTGGCGCGGTTCCATAGTTCAGCCCTCGCGCCAAGAGGGAAAATCCTTCAAAGAGGGCGCGCCAATTGGTGCTATTTCATAGAGCCGCACCCACGCCAACCATATTAAGAGGTGTTTTTTAAAAATAAGAGGCGGAAGTTTCATCCTAACAAATTCCTGGACTGATATCTATCTTGAGTTGGGTGGTTTGGCTACAGATTTCCATAGAGAGGAAGTGGTTTGCCACCTCTCATGGAAGCTTCCTTGATGATAGGGCCAATCCCATAATTATAGGGATCCCAACTTCCCTTCCTCCTCCTATAAAGGCTTGCCCATCTCCATAGCAAGCTAGTTCCAGAATCTCCAAGTTCCCAAGAGCTTTTACATCCTTATGCTGCAAAAGCCTTCTTGATTCCCTAAGGCCAAATCCAAGCAAGGAGACTATTGCCAAGTATCCGGAGAGAGAGGCTTGTCCCATCCTTGACAGGCTTTATCGAGACATGTTCTGCTGACGACCCGCCAAAGGAGAATTCAGCGTCGAATCTTTGGTTGTATTCTTCTTTTTGACTCATTAATATTAAGCGACTATTGGTTATTGTTCCACTCTTGTTCTTGATCATGTTCATGAGTTATGTCCTCTTCGACTGACATATAGTTGTATGTACTGGATTTTATGCTTGCGTTTGTGTTGTTTCTTGCATGTGCAGGTGTCCGATCACGGAGATCGTGAGGATTGTGATCTGCCATGGCAAAGGAACGGGAGCACCACCTCTTCTACAAACGACAACGTTGGATTCCAAGTAAGCCTTCCTCGCAAGTCGGTTTATTTACAATTAGGAACCTGCACTGTAGCGTGTTTGATTGTTGCTAGACCTGATCTGGGCTAGTAGGGATCGCCTCTGTCCGCAGAGGGGATTTACCTCCTCAACAATATTTATGAGCAGTAAAGCTGAAATATAAATATATAGATAGAGTCTCTGTGCGTTACAGATAAATACCAGAACTATATAGGAAAACTGGTATGGTTCAAAACAAATTACTCAAAATAGTTTAGCAGAACAAATATTATCTTTGAAAGGAGTTTAGATTCCATTCATAAATGTCGAGAAGGACTTAACTTTACAGAGAAACTGAAAACCCTTAATTGAGTAGTAAATCACACGGACAACAGATTAATTTCCAAATTTATACATATTCTAAGGCATCGAACCATAGGAGAAATTTCTATAGAATAGAAATCTAAAAACCAAACTCCTGGAATATGTTATCTCACCCTACAGGGTAGTGAATAGAGGTCGAAATTTACTATTGTGAAGAAAAACCTGTATACATGATCTTTAGGCTAAATGGTCAGTAACCTTACCGTTTGTGTGAAGCGAGAGGGAAGTCCGAAGCCAAACCCTCAAGGCCTTTAAATTGAAGTATCGAACAACCCTTTTCCAACCTTGCAGTGGACAGAAAGGATGGGATGAGCAAGGGTCGAACTGTATAGCAGTAAAATCATGTATATTGAAACGAAAAGGAAAAAATATTAGAAAAGAAATTTTCACTGTTATAAAAAAATTTATAAACCTGAAAGAGAGAATAATTACCTTGAACATGACTGTTGAAGCTCGTAGTGGTGACAAAGAGATGTATGTAGTCAGGAAGTCAAATCTGAATGGTATTTTTTCCACCGAAGGGAAATAAAAGAAGATTTCACAAGCGTATAATTAAACGAAGAACATAGTGGAGTCGTAAATTACATGCAAGGAATACCCTTTATGCGAAAGGAAACTTTAAATGCGAGCCATGAGAACCAGTAATACTCTGAAGAAGCAAGAATATCATGGCAGAGCCGAAGCGCCAACGACGGGATGCAATAGTGAGCCGGAGGCGGTAGACTGGGGGGGTGGTTTGTTACCCTAACCCATCCCATCAGTCACGAACTCCGTAGATTTGGAGGAATAGAGATATTGCGGCGGAGGTAATGCCAACTCAACCGAATAGCTAGCGATTGTGACATCAAATGAAGGGCCAAAATAAATGTTGGAGGTAATGCGTGACTGGCACAGTAAACTAGAGTGCGATAATTTAGGGTTAAACAAGGTAAGATTCACAGTTATAAATCACAAACACTGTCAACTTAAACACGAAATCGAGATGACGTACATGCAAATATATTTAACGGTACTCGGTGATAAATGAATAAGTATTGTGTTGGGAAAATCCAAATATGTATGTGTTCGGAATTATCTAATAACCAATGTACAATTGCAAACCTGTAAATAAATGATGTGTAATTAACTATATCAATGTATATATGTAAAGTATGTGGTGTTAAACCGTAGATGAATTATATGTGTCACATGCGTGGACTATTTTGACTGATTAGGTATTAATAAAGTTTTTTTGTTTTGTAAATTAGAAAGGGTTAAATTAAGTAGGTGTTACACCTCCTACTGTTCCATTTCTTCTTCTTTGTGATTGCTTTCTCTCTCCCAACCCTGAATTATGTTGCGAACTTGAGGTGGGTTTCCTGTGGAGTAGATATCAAAGATATTATCCATGAACTCTTTTTTATTTTTTCTGTCGTGCTTACTTGGTCCAGCATTATGAGTTGGAAGCTTCTGCTTCCCTTTTCCCGTACCCTGATGTTTTCTAGATTGGCATTTTACCATGTTTTTAAACTGACGACACAGTCTGACAGCTCTTGTGCAGCCCCTGTGGAAGTGTGATATGAGCCTGTATATGGCAAGGCAAAGTCAATAACAATATTCGTATGGTCGCTTATGGGGCCCACTACTTCCATTGAAGTTGTCAGAAACACTGAAATTGTTGCCATGCAGTCATTGTTGTGGATAACAACAGCATGAAGGGTAAACAGAGAAGTCATAGAGACCATAGAGCATGAATTTATATTCCAAAATCCATAACAACAGATAGACTGGTTAACTGGACTGGGGTAACATTTACCGACCCTACTAGAGAGGCCAAAAATATGAAATAGACAAGAGGTTACTCTCATGCCCCACAACAGTGAATTGCTCTAAGAAGACCAACTTTGGAAAACGGAGTTATCCTGCGTTGACATACAGAAAAGCTCATAGGCTTGGGATATTTTAACATTTTTGATAAGCATAAGCCACAAAACCTAGGTCTTAATTTGAGCTTCACACAGAAAGGAACGCGAGAGGGCCTTTAATTGAGCATCATATTGAAACGAAGAAGGGGTTATAAAATAAGGGTCTACTGGCTGAGCCGGAAAAACCAAAAGGAACATGCATGAAACATTCACAGACCCTTCGGTACAATCGAAACAAAGGAAATTAAAGATAGTCTCAAATTGAAAAGAAGACCAGCTACTAATTCGACGAACCGCATGCAAGCCAAAGAAACCATCCATGAAAATGACATCACCTTTGTTACAATGAATAGGAACTGGTAAATGAACTATGTAAGAAACGAGAGCCATGACATACCAAGTAAACAAGTGATGCCGCAGTCTAGAAGCCTCCTTTTCCTCAGACTCCTATGGAATTAGCCTACCAATAACACTACCTTGCTTCCTCTTCTCAAGCTGCCTTAACTCGTTTTTTGAGCAACGCTTTTCCCAACGTCTGTCTGACAGGCTTTGTTGGTGCCTAGAATTATCGTATGCTTCCATTATGATGAAGCGTATTTGGTACCTGCCTCTGACTAGTTGCAGGATGGATCCATTATCAGTTTTAATTGACGGTCTAGTGCGCACCGCCGCGTGACACCAGCCACATCCCATCAGCCTCAACGTGGCACCCCAATTAGGGGATTTAAAAATTTAAAATTCAAAATAAATAAAAATATTATTATTATTTTAATAAAAGTAAAGAAAAAGTGCCCATAAATTTAGTGAAATGATATAATTTATATAAAACGTTAACAAATAATAATCCAATTAATTATTTTAAATGTTTTTAAATGATATAATTAATTTAAAATACTAATAAATAATAATGATATAAAATTTTCAAAAAGAAATTTTGTAATATATATTTTTGGAATTTTAAAGCTATATATCTTATACAAATTTTAATTTTAAAAATAATTATATTATATGTTAATTTAGATTACACTATTAAAATTGGGAATTTCTGTCATAATTCTTATATAAAATTTATTAATAATTTATGAATGAAAGTTATAAATAATTAAAATAACTAAATAATAATTTAACTAAAACCATCAAAAACAAATATTAGTTTAAAAAATAAATTATTAATAACAATTATATATATATATATATATAATAGAAAAAAAAAAAATTAACACTATCTCCACTTTTATATATATATAATTGAACATTATTTGGTAAGTTCCTATAAATGTAATGTACATGTGAGTGTACGATTCTATGTTCAAATCCCATTCACTTGGGTTACACTGATAGTAGAATTGACTTCACCTGATATCAATATTAGGATGGTCTAGTTGTAAAGAAAATAAAATATTTAAATAATAATTAATTTTTATTTTTGGTTTATAGGGTATAATCTAATTGGTGGTAGCCTTGTTTCTAAATTATGTGTAAAGCAAAAAATTCAATGTTCAATTCTTCATTAGTTAAATCAACAAAAAAAAAAAAAAATTAATTTGTATTTATCATATAATTAATATAAAAATTCAATAATTAACAATTTTGTTAATTTTTTCAAAATATATTTATTATTATTTTTTTTTATTGACTTGATTTATAGAGATTTAAACCTTGAATTTTATAATTTACACAATACTTCTTAACAAAATAATCACCAATTAAATACCTCTTAACTATTATTAATATTTACATTTTATTAATATATTTTTGGAAAAACATATTTATGCTTAAAGATTTATTTATCTTATTATGTGATTTATTATAAATTATTAATGAATTAATATTAATATTAATATTGTATTTATATAAAATTAATAATGCTAATGTTTAGAATTATAATTATTTAAATTTTATAGTTATGAAAATTTTAAAATATAGTTAAAAAGTAAAATTATATATTATATTATTGAAGGTGAGGAAAACAATGTTCATTTTAAACTTATTTGTCTGTTAAGATTTATATATTTTATATAAATCTGATTTATCTTGAAAATTTCTATGATTCCCTTGACACTATGGGCACCATTTCAAACACTCCTATAGTGGAGGATATCTTTACTTTGGAAGATGTAGAGTTCAGGATTAAAAGACTCGCTAATAGGAAAGCTAGAGATATTGAGGGATACGAAGCTGAAATTTTCAAAATGGGAGGTTCTATTCTCATTCCTCATATACACAAACTTCTCAATTTGGAAATAAAACAAGGCTTCCCTAAGCCTAGAATGCAAAGCCTTATTGTGTCTATCTTTAAAAGCGAGGATAAAAACATTCCCTCTAACTATATGGCCATTATGATTAGCCACATATTAGTCAAATTGTATGGACTCATTTTGGAAAAGATGATTAGCCTTTGGCTTACAAGTCATGATAAAAGAGCTAAAGGGAAGCTGAATTATGAGACATCGCTCAACTATAGACCATCTTTCTACTGTTAGGATCATTGCAAAGGAATGTAAAAATAATAAAATTGATCTTTTTTGTTGTTTTTTCAACTTTAGAAAATCTTTCGACATAGTTCCTCAAGATCAGCTATGTAAGAGGCTAGAAGAGATAATGGTTCCTCTCAAGTTGAAGGTTGTTGTGACTAGGCTATACACGAATTTTCATTCCAAGCTTACGACCACTAAGGATTGGTCAGAAGAAATTAGATGCAATATCATAGTTAAGAAAGGGTGTCCCTTATCCCCTACCATTTTTGGAATTTACATTGATAAGCTAGAAGAATGTTTGGAAGCTGCAAGATGTGATGGCTCCAGGATCACTGATATAGTCTTTACTCTTCTCCTTTACGCTAATGATATCATTCTTCTAGCCAGGAGCTAGGACGATCTCGATAAGCAGCTTAGACTCCCCCAATATTATTGCCCCAAGATTGGTATGACTCTTAACACCGAGAAGACTAAGGTCATGTTAATTAAATCCAAAATGATCAACTATGATAATTTCATTTATGATAATAACTATTTGGAGAAAATTTCTTCATATAAGTATCTAGGAATTAACATTCATCATCAAATTAACTAGAATTACAACATTGATAAAAGAATTATTGGGGGTTAGAAAGTTTATTATGGGCTTGAAAACAATTATAAGTCGAAAAATATTTAGGTATGAAGTGGAAAAAGTTCCTCTTTGAGACGCTTTTTACCCTTGTTATTTTATATGATGTGAGGTTTGGGGTTGTAGTATATCTAGAGATTCATGGAGGAAGATTGAGTTGATCCAAAAACAATTTATAACCTACAGCCTCAAGATTGAAGGAAATACTCCCTTCCCTATCTTCTTGATTGAAGCTAGCCTTTCCCCCATTGAAAACATTAAGTTATTGTTAGGTACCTCATGTATAAGAGGAAGCTATACAACATGGAAGCCAAGATGTCCCCAAATTACTTCTAACTATAGTCAAAACCTCCACCTAGGACTCAAGTGAGGCTAGCATAATAATGCCTAGTCTTGGATAGACCATTGGGGGGTAAAGGAGGAGATAATCTTGGAGAATAAGGATAAAATTAAAAATATTATTACTTCCAAATTTAAGTATAAATTGTGGAATGATAAGGAGTTAGAGGAAAAGAGGAAGCTAAAATATTGTAAGGAGGTAATAAACCCTAATCTTGATAACCATAGTTATCTTTTTGACTTCGACAACGCTAAGAAGAAAATGAATATTGCTAAAATATGAACTAATTCTCATGAACTTCAAGGAGAAATATGACGTTGGTCAATTCCCAAAACACCTTGTCACAAAAGAGTTTGTGACCTTTGCGATACTAAGAGGATTGAATATAAAAAGTTCTTTTTCTTGGATTTTTGAACTCTTACTCACATCCATTCTAATTTTAAAAATCTTTGCCACATTCTAGCCTTCATGACTTGCTAAGTAAGCAAAACTATGATGATCTAGATACACTTCTCTCACTTCTTTTCCACCATAGAAATAAAATATTAAGGAATCTCAATTAATCTCTTACTTTCTTGAGGTATGGTAGATCATATTGGTCTTAGTGGACATTACTCATTATCATCATTAAAATTTTCAAAATATATTTATCATTATTTTTTATATTTTATATTTTTATTTATTTTTGTTAGCTTGACCCATAAGAATTTTAACTTTAAGTTTCATAGTTTATATAATATTTCATAACAAAACAATTATCAATTAAATTACCCATATATTATTATTGATTTTTACATTTTATTAATATATATTTGGAAAATTGTACCTATACTAAATTAAAATATTTTCTTTCTCTTATTATTTATTATATTATAAATTATCAATAAATTGATATTAATATTATTTTAGAAAAAAATAATAATATAAATATTTAAAATTTTATAAATATGAAAATTTTAAAATATAGCTAAAACGTTTTGTTATATTTATATTATTGAAGGTGAGGAAAGTATGCTTATTTTAAACTTATTTGTATGTCAAAATTTATATACTTTACACCAATTATATTTTTATATTTAGTGAGTTCAATAATTATTTTTGCTATCATTTTAATTTTAGTCATTTTAATTTTATTTATATTTAAAATATTGAAAAAATTATTTGATAATCAAAATAAAAATCAAATTTTCTTTTTTTATTAATAAAATCCATATTATTTTAATTTTTTTTAAATTATATTATTAATTTAATTATTTCTATAAAATTTAATAATATAAATTATATTAATTGTTTACTAGATTTTAGATAGGCACTAATGAAGTGTCTTTGTCAAAATACTCTTTGATATAAATTTATTGATTCAATTCCTTATCATGATATATTATAAAAATATAATCATATCAAACTTTAAAAAAAAAAAAATATATATATATATATATATATATATATAAACAATAGTATTTTAATTCTCTTTATATAATAAATACATACTTTAAATTTTTAATTCTAAATCTTTTTAACCTTAAAATTTACATTTATATATTAAAAAGTATTAATTAAATTTTTTTAATACATTTATCAAACTTCCTTTAGAATTTTGGTTTTCCATACATATATATATATATATATATAAATTTGCTTTGGGTAAGTGGAAGTGATGATTATTATTCTCTCTTCAATCCTATCAAATGACATGATAAATAATAAAGATATCTCTCAAATAAAATATAATATTTTCATAAATATAAAAAACAATTTTAAAATTAAATAAGTTTAAGAAATTATTATAAATTATAAATATTAACTTTTTTAATGACTTAAATTATTCAATTTAAAATTTGATAAAATTTATTTTTAAATATTAAAAATGTTAATATTATATAATTTAATTAAAATAGAAGTAATTAAAATTTAAAAGTTTATTTATTTAAGACTATAAGATTAATAAAAACTATATAAATCTTAAAATGAAAAATAAGATGGTAACATTTATAAATAAATAAAAACAATTATTCGAGCATAGGGCAAAGTCCTCGGGAAATTCGAAAATAATTATCTTTAAATGTGTACTTTTTATAATGCTAAACTTTAACCCGCCCTTTAAAGTGAAGTCCAGCATACCTAACTTTATTTTAAAAGTTTAGTAAAAGAAATAAAAATGTGTATAGATGTGAAACTAAAACTTATAACTAATTATTTAAGGATTTAATTTTAGTTGATGCTGACTCGTATTTATTTTGATGAGTTTTATGTTATTGGACTTTAAAACATGCGTAATTGGTTTGTCCCTCTCTATGATTGATTAATAGTAAAAAGGTAAATTTTCTCAATTTTCTTTTTGTTTTTATAAGTTGATTAGTTATGATTTTCATTACAATATTATAAATCATGTAGAATTAAGTGTTAATATAGGAATATAAAGAATATTTGGTATAGAAGTGTTTTTAATTTTTTTAATGATAAAATTACAATTTTTTTTCTTTTGAACTAAATTATTGGATGATAAAAGGGGTTCATACCTCTTTTAGAATATATGGTATTAAAGGTGACTTTCATGGCCACTATTTTCTTACATTTATCCTATAGACTATATAATTATTAGATGATAAAAAGGGTTTACACATCTTTTAGAATATCTATAGTATTAAAGGTGACCTTCATGGTCACTATTTTCTTACATTTATCCTAAAGATTATATTTCCATTTCTATAGACTATATTTCTATTGATCTCCTTCAAAAGCCTTTGACATTTCTTATCTTGTTGCTTTATACCATAATCCTTTAAATAACTCTTTGGTGATTCACATGCCTAAACCCTTATCACTACATTTTCCTATTAATGATATGCTCGAGTTAGTTCATCGACCTTTGCACTAGAAAACTCCTAATTCTCATATTGAGGCCTTTTTATATTACCCATTAGCTAAAACCTTCCTTGATTTTCTCTCTTTTGACTTGGTGTGCATGGCCTCTAAATAGAATCCACTACCTCCCTCTAGTAACCACCTAGAACCCCTCCCACTAACCTCAAAGTGTAAGAAAATTGGACCTAAGTGTATCAAACTTCGTTCAAAAGAGATATACCTTAATGTACCAGAGGAGGATGTGAAAAGCATTATTATTTAATACTCCTCCTGGGCATTCATTAGTAATTCATTGGAGGTGTTGAACTAATAGGAAAATAAATGAAAAAGGCATGGTAGATGTGATGGGTGAAGACTAGGATATAACCCTAAAACTCTAACTCTAGAGGGTTTGTCCTAATATTTTTTCAAAACTCAATAATATTGAGATAGAATAAGGGTGAAGTGTCCCCACTTCTATATTACTACATGTTTATATATAAGGGATTGGGTATCAAATTATATCAGACGAAGGAAAGGATAAAAATGATCCCTATATGGATTGAGTTTCCCATCCTACCATTGGAATTTTGAACCCCATGTACACTATAGAAAAGATGAGATGGGATAAGAATTTCATCAAAATTGATGAGCATAATTTGGATATGAATAATATTATAATTTCAAAAATATGCATGGAAATGGACTTGAATGATGGTCTCCCATAAGGCATTAGGCTAAAATACAACAACATTTTACATTGGAACCACGTAGTCTTTGTTTTTTTTTGGTAAATTAGGCTAATATATATTAATTTGAAAGAGAAACAGTACATATGCTACAGGTTGGGTTGGTAAGTTGCGCTTAACTAATCCTAGCCTTAGTTGCACGATTTCAAGGCTGCCTCCATGGAGGAAAACATCCCAGAAAATACTTGAAGCAGTAAATTACAAAATGCATAAAAGTGCTAGTGTATTCAGAAATTAAAAAATATGCAGAAGCATAAGTACAACTTGGAATCCCGTGGTAATGGAAGGCATGACAAAAAACAAGGAATAACTATGCAGCTTTGCAATCCTTAGTCTCCAGCTTCATCATTACTATCTGGATCTTCCTCCACTATGGGGCACACGTACGCCTGCGCAGCCACTTCCTCAGTGTTCGTGGGTGGACGTATAGGTTTTGGGATCGGAGCACAGAGGATAGGAGCCACTAGATATTCTGCATCAGTGACGCATGTCCAAGTACCTTCAGAATCCATAATCCATACATCCGTATCATCACCCTCCTCATCCTGTGCCGGCAGAGGTTCGGTCTGGTGAGGCGGGAGGTGCACATGATGCGCAATGGTAGTCTTCCTAGGGCCACATATACCTCTCTGCGAAGCATTCATGGGGGGCTCCTCCTCCTGATCCAGATCAAGGCTCTGTCTAGCGTAATTGTCTAAGGAGGAGCCTTCCATAGACTCCAGACGATTGTCCGTCCTCCAGTGGTAACGACTGGGGAGTGCCCCTCTTTGCCCTCCACAGATGGTTATTTGGCGCAGCCTTGGAGCCATGGCCTGCTGAAGCACAGGAGTGATAGAGATGGAAATATGCTTAGAAGGGGGACATGAACGAAGCAGGGGAAAATCAAGAGGACCGGGGGAACGATGAGTGGGAAAGCACGTCCAGGGATGCAGGGAAATGGGTGCACACATACTATTGAGACTAGAGGGACATATGGGGTTGGGATAAGAAGCGCAGGCTAGATAAAACACAGTCGAGAGATATCTGTGCAGCGTAGCTCTAGGAAGAGGGTTACGCAGCAGGCTAGTGGCGCAAGAATAGAATCAACAAGAAATATTGAAGGAACTGACTAGGTGTCTCTTTGTGCTGAGGGGACTTCCTTTTAAAATTCATGTGACATATGCAAAGGTGAAGGTCATGATTGAGCCTCACACGCAACTGCGTTCCATAATCGTTTTCATGATCAAGCTCAAGTGAAGAGTTATTGCCAATTGGCATATCAATCCAAGTAATAATTTAGGATGATTGTTGCAGAGAGGTACCCTGGAGGGGGTGACATTGTCCAAGCGTGTCTTCATCATGCCTTATCACATTCATCTCATGTGGATGGTTACCGGTTTGAGGATCCACATCGGGTGAGGACCTGCACTGCATATTTTCGTCCTCATGGGCATGGGAGAAATGATTGTCATTCGTACTCCTGCTGTCACCTGCATATGGGGAACCACATAGTCTTTGTTAATGTTCCCTTCAAAATTAGATACTATTAGGAAATTGGGCATCTAAATTATATTCATCTCATGTGAATTGTTGAGGGTAAACCTTTGAATATCTCAAAAATTAAGAATGCACCTTCGATAAGACTTATTTCCTCACCCGATCCTCATGCACAATGTCCCTTTCTGAACATTCTTTCATTTTCTTGATCTTTTAGTAGTCTAGATCATTAGAGGAAGTATTATAGGTCCTCACGAAACTTAAATCAATTCATATTTTATATGTTCTGCATCATTGGAAATTCATCTTTTAGTAGTTCTACATCATTGGAGGAAGTGGCTTAGACCCTCAAGAGACTTAAATAAATTCCTACATGTGAAGCCCCTATTTTTAAATAATTGGCCTTACCCACTTATCCCCTTATCCCCCCCCCCCCCCATCTCTTTCCCTTGGAACCCTTTATTCCTCCTTCAGGATTGAGCTCTATTGAAGTAGGGAGGATTAGTGCTAACAAACCCCACTTACTGTTAATTAAGATGCATTAAAAATTTTATAATCGTACTTATGGTTTAGCGCTTCAGTGCTTCGCCTGTGGTCCTAGGTAGTGGTCACATGTTTTGGGGGTTGGCCCCCTCTCCCCACATTGGCGCACTTTGTAAACTTTAAATACATGTGGAGTTCTATATGGGTAATAAATATTGCGTAGAGGAATTGGTAACACGACATGTTACTTGGACGAAGGTCTCATGTTCGACCTCGTCCTGGTCCCTTCGGCCCATGCCCATAATTTTAAACTGCCATGAGGGGGAAACGTGGCAGCCCAGGCTAAGCCACATGCCTCCTCGTCATTGGCCTCACCACAACCAATAGAAACTTTCCAACACAACCAATGTGCACCAACCAAACTTTGCCACTTGGAAGCCATCCATTCGCCGGAGAGATGGGTTGACCAACCTATTGACTTTCCCACTTAGCATGCCACGTCAGAAGTACAGATTACTGATTGGGCTCCCTATCTACAATATTTTTTCCAAATTTGGTTGTTTAGGAAAAAATATAGAACTCGTTTTTGAAACCATAAAGACTCCATTTCGTGCGAAATGAGTTGTGTCGAATTAAGAACAACAAACACTACGCGGTCGTTCAGGTTTCGCTCTATTCTGAGAACTTTGATTTTTGAGCATAATTCTGAGCACCTGATCATTCCTCCCCACTAGAAGCTTTTGGACCCCAAAACATCATATTCAATTATTGAATAAGTGAGGGTACAGTTCCCTCACCTTCCCAATTTCAATCCATTTGGCTTTTGAAGGATTTGTTCCTTTGAGCCCCACTCGAAGATAGTTGACATTTCCTCTTTTCGATGTCCTCGTTCTTCTATCAAGTATGGTGTCTTGCTGAAGCTCATTAAATAATTTTGGAGAAAATTATTCAATAGATGGAAGTTTAACATTCTCTCCTTGATCTTCAATCAAAGGATGCTCATACAATCTTAAATTTTCAACATTAACAACAGAGTAAATTTGCATATATGAAGGAAAATCAATCTTGAAGAAATTGTTACCAATCTTTTCCAGAATTTTGAAAGGACCATAACAGATTGGTTTCAGCTTTTTACCTTCTCCTTGAAGCCCGTCCTTGCTAATGTGAAGCCAAAATTCATCACCATCTTCAAACTTATGATCTGCACAATGTTTTTCATGTCTCACTTTGTACTTTCCTTGACTTTTTTCTAGTTGATCTTGGACCGTTTGATGGATCAAATGAATTTTATTTATGAATTTATTTTCTTTATCTATATCCCTATGCCCATCTATAACACATATTTTCAAAAAATGAAATCCAATGGAAATTTTGGTAAGTATCTAAGAAATTCTTTAAACGACGATGTTTGTGTAGAGGATTGTTTTGCACGGTTGTAAGCATGTTGAATGTAATGCAACTGTTCATCCCACAACATAGGATGTTTTTTGCAATATCCTCGAAGAAGATCAACGATTTTTAGATTGAACACTTCGGTTTGACCATCTGTTTGTGGATGAAAGGTTGTGCTCTTCTTCAACTTGGTGTCCATCAATTCCCACAATATTGACAAAAAATTCCTAAGAAATCTAGAATCTCGATCACTTATAATAGATATAGGCAACCCAAAATGAAGCTAAACATTTTGAAAGAAAATATGAGCTATTTTTTCAGTTGCGACTTGCTTTTTACATAACATCAATATACACATCTTGCTGAACCTATCCACAAGTAAATACAAATAATCATGACCTATTTTTGACAAAGGAAGACCTCCTACAAAACCCATAAAAATACTCACCCATGGACGCAAAGGAAGGGGAAGTGGTGTGTACAATACTAACTTCCTATTACTAGACTTACTGAATACACACAATTAACAACCTTTAATGAAACGTGACACACTTTCAAGAATACGAGACCAATAAAAATACCTCTGAATATTTTCCATTGTTTTTCTTACACAAAAATGTCCAACAATAAGAGAACTGTGTGCTTCCCTTATGAAATTCACTCTCTCCCCTTGTGGAATACAAAGCTTGCCCAAATGATACAACAATTTATTATGTACACGGTAATCCAATTCCTCAACTTGGCGACCTTGACTCAAGTTTGCATAAACATCTTCAAAGTCATTATCAAATGCATATTGTTCAACATAAATTTCATGTAAAATAGAAGTATTCTTGAGTAAAGTAGCAACACTAATAATAGGCATAGAAAGCATATCATCAAACTTGTTGTATATACCTTTCTTATACTTGATTACCAAGTGGAATTGTTGTAAGAATCCCGTCCATAGAAAGTGCCCTGACTGCTTCAATTTAGTTTGTGACTACAAGTATTGCAATGGTTGGTGATCAGTGTGAATGATGGTTTCCTTTCCCATCAAATACTTAGTTCCACTTATTCACACTTTGAACCAACACATATAGCTCCTTGTCATAAGTAGGATAATTTATCACTTCACCATTGAACATTTATGAATTGAATGAAATGGGCTTACCATGTTGTAAGAGGATTTCACCCATGGCATAGTCACCTGCATCATTTGAATCTCAAAGGGTTGTCTCAAGTCTGGTAGTGCTAGTATTGGGGCTGAACAGATCTTCTCTTTCAAAGAATTAAATTATTTTTGCTGCTTGCCTCCTCACTGGAAGTCCTTCTTAACACTAGTCAATGCATGTAATGGAGCTATAATAAAAGAAAAATTAGCAATGAACTTCCTCCAATATTGTGCTGCTCCTAGAAAACTTCTTACCTCAACGACTGTCTTGGCTGTTGGAAAATTCAAAATGACCTCAACCATAGAGCGGTCTATATTCATCTCACCTCCACCAAAAATATGTTCCAAATACAATAAAGAAGTTTTAACAAATTCACATTTTGACATATTAAAAAAAAAATTGTTATTTTCTTAAGACATCAAGCACATTTCTTACGTGCATGACAAGTTCATCTCATGATTTGTTGAATATCAAAATATCATCTAAGTAGACAATGACGAACTCATCAAGAAATGGTCTTAATACATCATTTCTAACTCTCATGAAAGTAGCTAGACCATGGAAAATACCAAAAGGCATAACAAGCCACTCAAAAAATCCTTGTCTAGTTTTAAATACAGTCTTCCATATGTCCTTTTCAGCTATTCTAACTTCATGATAACCACTTCTTAAGTCTACCTTAGTGAAATACTTTTCATACCTTAACTGATCAAGAAAATCATCTTTTCTTGGGAGTGGATACCGATTCTTTATCGTGATTTTGTTTAGTTCACAAAAATCCACACACATGCGCCATGTTCCATCCTTCTTGGGCACCAACACAATTGGTGAACCACATGGCAAGGTAGATGGGTGAATGATCCCTTTATTCAAAAAATCTTGGATTTCTTCTTGATTTCTACACATTCCATTATCGACATGTGATACATGCCAATAGTAGGGAGTGGAAAATTGTGTTGCAACTGTATCTCATGTTGGATTCCCCTATTGGGAGGTAACCCCTTTGGTTCCTGAAACATCTCTCCATGATGAATTACCACATCAAACAAATCAAATTTCAATTTATCATCATGGCCTTCAAAATATTTATAATCCATATCATTCTTTTGTTTGATCATAATAAGCACAAAGTTTTTGTTACTAGTATTTTCATTTTCCTGGCATTAAATAAAGAGAGATTTAGCTTTTTGCAATGAACTCTAACAATATATTCCAATCCATATTTGAACAAGTGGTAATTTTTCTCATGGTGATAGAAGACTACTTTCCTGTCATAGAGATAAGTACTACCCAAAACAATTCCTGATATGTCAAGCGATATAACATCTAACTCAACTTCATCAATAAAGTTTGTGGTGATTGCAAACCGGAAAATACATTTTCTTGTAACCTGTAAATTTTTATCCTTGGTTATCCAACCCAAAGGATATGTCTTATGATGAGGTATGGGTTCAAGATTAAGCTTCTTGACTAAGTCTTCAGATATTAAGTTTTTTTGAGACCCATTATCAAATAGTGTCGATTTTTGTATGTTTTGAGACAACTCTTACGTGAAAAAAATATTTTCTTGTTTCTTCACTTGGAGTGTTACTGTGACAATTTGATGAACTAGTACTTGCTATGGCTTCTTTTCCCTTTGTGACCATGGCTGCAATTTTTGTCTCATCACCTGAGTCGGATCTAAGATCTTGTTGTGTGGTAGCGGTTGTATTTTGTTTCCCCTTGTTGTTGAATTTCTTAGGCCTCAATTCTGGATGAAGCTTCCAACAGTGGGCTTCATCATGACCCTATTAGGAACAATGTTTACATGTAGTTTTATCCCCTTATTTTTTAATGGATGATTTTTTTTTTTCCACTTTGAAACCCTTTCCATTTTCACCTCCCTTAAATGGTTTCTTTTTACCCTGTTCTAATACAATTTTCCCTCTTGCCTCAAGGTGTGTAGCTTGCACACAAACCTCATCTAAACTAGTAGGATTAAACATGAGGATGGTATGTTTTAGGAAACTATGTAAACCCCTTATATTCTTCAGAAATGTATGTTGAGAATGAAAATAAACACCTAACATAAGAGCTCTTTTTCTAAATTCTTGAGTGTAATATTACACACTTTTACCTTTCAATTGTCTAAAGTTTTGCCAATTCATAGTGGCTTTTTGCATGTAAGCTAGAGGGTAGAATTTATTTTTAATGGAAGCAATGAAATCAGTCCAATAAATTGAGATATTACCGTGTTTTTTAATCTCATATTGTGTCCTTTCATCCCACCATACAAGTGTTGCACCCTCCATTCTCAAGGAAGCCAATTGAATATTTATGTCATCCTCTTGAAGGTTCTGAATTCTACAATAAACCTCCAACTGACGAATCAAATTATCCATCTTCCCTGCATTTAGTTAACCATTATACATCAGTAGCTCAAATTTAACATGAAGTTTAAGTAAGGGTGATTTACCAGTTCCTTTTGAAGTATGTGTATGAACAAGTGGAAGGGTTGTGGTAGTGGAAGATGATGAAGAGGAAGGTGAAGATGGTGGTGAGGATGATGGTGGAGTGGATGGGGTTTTATTACCATCTCCATGACATGATCCTCCTGGAAAACCCTCTCCTCTAGGAGGCATATAACTTTCTCCTTGCGTCCTTAAATTCCTCTCCTCGTAGAGGACCTTTACCATCTATGTCATATCAAAAAATGCCTTCTTGAATGTTCTCTCCTCTTCTGTCATGGTAGGTTCTCCTTCGTGAGAAATTCTCACTGAAGACTCAACCTCAATTTGAGGATGTGCTGGTTTTGAAGACTTTGGCAACCTTTCCCTTATTCCTCTTGAGCCAACTGCAGGGCTTTCAACCAGGCTCCCTTCTCCTCTTTTGAGTTTTAACCTTGTAAACATGACACAAACTTGAAAATAATTAGATCCTTTCTTGCACAACAAAACTAAATCTCTCATACCAAAATTATCTGATTAAGGTATGTTAGTAATGATGTGCTAATTCCTCTTTCATATTTTAAAAAATTTATTTTCATGTGCTTAAGGATTCAAGTTCTCTTGCAAGTTAACTGAGTCTCATGAGTAATTTTGATGTTAATTTTATGAACAATTTAACATTAAAAAAAAGACTGAACCACAGAAATAAAATGTACAGTAAATCACCATACAACACATCAACATAGGTATTTGATAAAGGAGTTTACCCCTCTTGGGCTACATTTCCTTGGTCCAGCTTCCATGGCTTGGGCCTCTGCACTATGCTCAAATTTGCAAAATTATGAGTTTACAATGATTTTCTGCTCCTGAAACATGTTTCATTGAGTCCAAAACACTAAAAAATGATACCTCAACCTCTTTATTTTCTTGATTTGGTCAAAAACTGAATGAAATAAGGCCTGACCTAATTTCCCACAATTCGCTCCACAATTTGCACAAAATCAGGGTCGTTCCTACAAATCCGCTCAAAATTTGGCAAACTATCCTACAATTTCACTGACCAGAGGTGCAAATTGTGGGATAGTTAGTTTTGCTAATTCCACCTTTGAACCAGATTAGTGCTAAAAAACCCCACTTACCATTTATTAAGTTGGATTAAAAATTTAATAATCACGCGTATCGGTAACTATTGCATAGAGGAATTGGTAATGCGACATGTTAGTTGGGCGGAGGTCTCGTGTTTGACCCCCGCCCTGTCCCTCCGACCCATAACCATAATTTTACACTGCCATGAGGAGGAAACGTGGTAGCCCTAGGCTAAGCCATGTTCCTCCTCCTCATTGGCCTCACCACAACCAATAGAAACCTTCCAACAAAACCAATGCGCACCAACCAAGCTTTGCCACTTGGCAGCTTTTCATTCGCTAGAGAGATGGGTTGAAAAACCTATTGACCTGCCTAGTCAGCATGCCACGTCACCAGAACAAACTACTGATTGGGCTCCCTGTCTACAACTTTTTTCCAAATTATCTTGTTGACGAAAACATATGGAACTCATTTATGAAGCTATACAGAGTCCATTTCGCATGAAACAAGTTGCGTTGGATTCCGAACGACGAACACTACACGATGATTCAAGTTTCATGTCATTCTAAGAAATATGATTTTTGAGCATAATTCTCATCATCTGATCAATCCACCACCATTAATATAATTGATACAAAGCTAACAAACCATATTTATCCATATCATAGGATCTCCGAGGAGGTTGAGAAAGGATGCCTTTCTTGAGCCTACATAAAAATAAAGAATATTATTTTTAAATGTAGTAAAAGTTATCTCTAAGGTAGATGTTAACTCAGAGGTACAATAAGGAAGGAAACAAAACATCATAGGGGTAATTCGAGAATTTAAATTACCCAAGGAGATCTATAAATGAAACATTTTATTGTAGCTCAAAATGACACTCCCTTAAGTCTACTAGAGAAGTAGCAAAGGAAGAAGGTTGGAATGCAACAAAAGCTCCATAGAAATGTTATAAAATTCATATTTTTCTCTAATCCGAACTTAAAAAATAATGGAAAATAATACAGATATAACCATAAATACAAATATGCAACAAAAATAACACGTCATTTCATTATTATCAAAGAACTGAAATATGCTTACTGACATAATGGAAATAAACTAGCTCGATCGATGGTAGCTTATCTCTAAGAAGAGATGCAATGGCTACATGCCTCTCTAAACTGTGTTAAAATGAGGCTAAAGGGCCTTTTTATTATTGAAAAACATGAGAAAACCCTAAACAACCAAAATCTTAACCCTAAGAGATTGAACACCGAGAGTTTGTGGGCCCCGTTGGGGTTAGTTGGGTAGCCAACTTCCCAAGGTCATAACTTGGTCATATTATCTCCATTTGGTGTGTACGATACCTCATTGGAAAGATATATCCAAGTAATATATGATATTTCAAAGACATAATCTTGTTGCAAACATAAAAAAAACACCATCTAGGGGGTCAAAACTTCTCTGGAATTTCAAGACCTGAAAAACTACTAAAAATAATAAATGTTGCTACAAACAAGGAAACTGATGAAACTGACTGGAGGTCTAGGTGGAATAAGTGGTTAGCCACTAATATCCACCTAGATCAATCATCCTTCCTTAGGAAGCAACGGTCCCCATTGTGTGCGAAGCATCCATGAAGTGAGGAAATTTCTGTAGAACCTGGTCCCTAGTGAACCAGTTGCCCTGGTGAAGGAGTTGGCATGCTTTAACTACTCGATATAGCTAGATCCTTTTTTGGTGAGTGTTCTTGATTTATTTGTCCATGATAAGATAATTTGTGTCCTGTTCCATGCTTTATGGGTTTAACTACACTAGTGTGAGTTGTTATATAATTTCGGATGTGTCTAGTAAAGGTGGAAAGTAGGGACGAAGGTGGTCAACATTGAACACTAGGTGCAGGCCAAGGAACGATGGAATATTGAGCTTGAAGGAATTGTCCCCTATAACCTTGGTGATGGTGTATGAACCATATTGGAGTGGGTGAAGTTTGCAGTGGGGCGTAGCGAGGCGCTCCTTCTACAAATGTAGCCAAACTTTGTCGTCCACCTGGGACTTGTGTGGCATTCGATGCTGATCATGTCGCTGCTTTTACTTAACATTGGCTCTATCTAATATGTCATGTACCTACTAGTGGATCTACTGAATGTTCTTAAGGAAGTTATTATCCCTATCAGCTTTGGATTGGACATGAGCTAGATCTACTTGAGGAGTTGAAAATGGTATGGCCACATCAATGGGACATAGTGGCTAGAATCCAAACCCCACTTGAAAGGGGTTGTAGCTAGTTGAGCTATGGAGATCTCTGTTGTAGCTATGTCGGACATAGGGGAGGCTTTCATCCCACGTGCATGTATGCTTCAAGTTTTACATGCGTAGAATTTGTATGGTCATCATGTTGGTGACCTATGTTTGGCAATCAGTTTGGGGGTGGTAAGTCGCGAACTTAGTGAGCTTGGTATCTAGCATCAAGAAAAGACTTGACCAAAATGTACTTAGGAACCTATTGTCACGATCTGAGATAATGGACTGTGGGATCCCAAAGTGTACCCAAAATCATTCAAAGAAGAGCTTAGCAGTGGCTTCTGCCATGATAGTCTTCTTGCAGGCTACTAGAATGGCCATCTTATAGAATCTATCGACGGCCACAAAAAAATAGTCATTTTCCTAATTAGTAAAAGGAAGGCCTACCATGTAATCCATGGAGATGGATTACCAAGGTCGACTAGGAGTAGGAATAGGAGTATATAGGCCTTGCTTCTTGATGGTATGTTTGGAAATGATGTAGGAAGTACATGATATGATATACTTCCCAACATCCTATTGAAGGTTCGGCTAATAAAAATACTTTTGTAGTGCTTCCACTTTTTTCTCCACCTCGAAATATCTAGCGACCTGACTGTAGTGCACCTCCCAAATCATCTTGGTACACTTTCTTGAAGGAACACAAAGGTGTCCCAGGTGGCATAATAGTGGATCATGGAGGTGATAATTTGAAACTTGCATTCCTTCCAAGAGTGTCTGTTATGTTTTGTCAAATTTTGGATCGCTATTGTAAAGAATTGGCCACCCCAAAGTCTCGTTCCCACAATATTTGAGTATAGTGGTCAGCGCCATGACCCGCGATCGACTGAGGTGATATGTAACAATTTTGGTGTTGGTCTTTTTGTACTTAATTTTCAAATGGAATAGTTGCAGGTATGTGGAACATTACTGATGGTGACCGTTCTGCAACTTCCCTTGTGTCTGTATGAACTACAGGGGTCGGTGGTCTGTGTGGATGATCGGTGCCTTCCCCCTAATGTAATGTTTCCATTGTCGGTAGGCATATACAATGGAATACATCTCCTTGTAATAGGTGAGATACTTTCAGATTGTGTCTAAAAGTGTCTCACTATGATATTCCACTGGATGCCCCTACTGAGTAAGAATTGTACCAATCGCATAGTCGAAGGCATTTGTATCGATCTCAAATGGTTGTTGCAGGTCTAGTAATGTGAGCACTACTGCAAAGCAGAGGCAATGCGTCAACTCGATAAATGCCTTTTGTTGGGATTCATACCAATAGAAATTTTATTTCACTCCTCCCTTGGTGACTTGACTCAAAGGCCAAGTGATATGAGAGAATCCCAACACTAATCTGCGGTAGAATTTGGCAAGACCAAGAAAGTTGTGAAGTTACATTAGAGTGGTTAGGGCAGACCAATCCAGAATGACTTATATCTTGTATGGGTCCGCATGCACACCCTGCTCATCAATGATGTACCTTAAATATTGAAATTGTGTCATACAAAAAGTGCATTTCTCCAAATTGGCACACAAGTTGTGTTGTTGCAACATTTGGAGGAACAATCGAATATGGTGGAGGTGCTCTTCCCAACTCTGGCTAAAGATCACGATGTCATCCAAATAAACCAACACGAATGAGCTGGTGAAGAGTTGCAAGATATCATCCATTAACCTCATGGAGGTTATAGGGGGTATTCGTTAACCCGAAAGGTATGACCAAACATTCGAAAAGGCCCACATTGGATTTGAAGGAAGTCTTCCACACATCGAAGGATTCAATTGGTACATGGTGATAGCTTACTGAAATATTGGCCCCTTTGAGTTGGTCTAGAAGGTCATCGATCTTTGGGATTGGATATCTATTTTGGATAGTGATATTTCTCAATGCCAGATAGTCAATACAAAGTCTCCAGGTGTCATCCTTCTTCTGTACCAACATGATCAAGCTCCCACAGGGTGATGAAATTGGCCTGATGTGCCCTTTCTAAAACAACTCTTGAATTTTCCTCTTGATCTCATCATTCTCCAGAACAGAGCGTTAATAAATCAGTCCATTGGGTAGTAGCGCACACAAGGTCAGATTGATGGATTTATTGACTTGAGAGTGTAGAGGTACCCCTATGAGTGAGGTGAAGATGTCCCTGTACTCCTCCAACTTGTCCATCTACTGCTGCTGCACGGGGGAGCCCTGTATGGAGGTTGTGTTCACAATATTCTTCTTTCCCTGACGACAAATCATGAGGAAAATAAATTTCCCAGTATGGGAAATTATATTACTACATTTCTTCATAGTGATTAAAGAGATGGTGGGTATGTGCTGCTACCTCTGGTATCATGCACAACTTATTGCCAAAATTAATAATAAGAGTGCAAGGCCTAGACTCATACACATCATGTCGCTTCCACAAGTATGGTTGGCCTAATAATACATCACAACATTCAAGAGGAGCAACATCACATAGTACCTTATGTGTGAAGGGATTAATGCTATAGGGAAGACAGAACTGTTGGATGATGCAGAGATTGTTGAGAATGCAACAAGATGATGGAGCTTAGTGGAAAGAAGTCGCCTTCACTAAGTGGGCCCGCAGGCTATTTTTGGCGCAAAGTCTATTTTTAGACTATGTCTATTTTTAGACATATGGATCATGGTCTATGAGTTGCAGGATGCTATTTGTGGATGGTTGGTCAAGTTAGTAAAAATAGATGGACCTATATTTTTAGACATACTGGGCGGAGTCTATTTTTAGACTGCCAGTCTAAAAATAGATCAGTCGAATATTATTAGCTCTTAATAATATTTGGACTATAAACATTATCTTATCCTCTTGCAGCACTTCGGTTCGAGCTACGGATGTGGCACATGCAGCTGACAGAAGGAATTACGCTATTCCTAGGGTTTAGTTGAGCTATTGCATGGTTGACTTCAGTTAGAACTCATGTGGCAGAGTTTGGTGGAGTTGATGAGACAGTTGATGGAGTTGTGTTTGGTTTAACTTAGTTGAACTAGTTGTATTTAGTCTAACTGATAAATACACTAGTGATGAGTGGTGTGAATTAATTATTAATTAATTCACTAATTACTAACTCATAAATCAACTAAAGAACACATCAGTTAACTGCAATGCATGGACAGTTCAGTGGAGACCAGTGTTAGAGGTGGGTGAAAGGGTGAGTCTACTATCAGTTGTGACTATAGTTGTGCATGAGATTTGCACACACATTGATTGAGATTGCCAATGAGGATTGCGCAGTACAAGCCAAGGGGATTCGAACTTGGATCTCACAATTAACCATCTTGGATTGCGCAGTAGAGGCAGGCTAATAGGTGGAGGAGATTTGAACTTGTGACTTGTTCATATCTGAGCTTGTGTAGTGTGTAACAATTGGAGATAGTGCTGAGAGCTTGTGAGGAGTTTGTACTATGATTGTTACATGTTCTCTATCATTATAATATACAAATAGTTGGGGGTTTTCAGTTGTAAGCTTTCCCCATTACATACTGTGTTGATATGTGTGCTTGATTATGTTTTAATGTGCGCATGCGACTGCTTCTATTTCCGCATATTGATGATCAATTGTAGAAGAGGTTATGTATTATGCATGAAGCTAAAATAGTGTGTAATCAGGATAATCTCGGTGAATAATTCAGCTATTATTCAAATTTCTACATGGTATCGGAGCGAAAATTGATCATCGGATCTATTACAATGATTACATTTTATTTCGGTAGACAGAGTCTGTAAGAGGGCCAGGTAGCCTCTGGATTCATCCTTTCTTTGAAAGGTGAAAAATCTAGTAAATTCCCCTACAGTCGATCTATGTGCTAGAAATACTTTGTTCTCACAAATTTCAGATCGGAAACGATTGAGTTTTGAGCTGGTGGAATTCGAATTTGTAGCAGTGTTTTCTTGGTGTCGAAGTCAAAATGTCTTTCAACGGATTGCGATTGGAGTATGCCCTTGAGGGCAGCTCGAATTATGTTGCATGGAAGGACAGGATGGAGGCGGTGTTAGATGACAACGGGCTGAAGGAGTTCATAGATGCTGAAGTCCCAAAGCCTACTGATGCTGCTCAAGTTGAGGCTTGGCAAAAGAAGACAGCAAAATGTCGAAGGATTCTGTTGGAGGGCGTGAAGGATCACATTGTATCCAGCCTGCATGGTAAAGCTTCTCCATACTTGATGTGGAAAGTGTTGACAGATTTATTCCAAAGAAAGAGCGACCAGAGGAAGTTGGCGCTCAAGGATAAACTCAGGAAAATAAAGATGGAGAAAAGCGGCAGTATGCCCAAGTACCTCACGAAGTTCATCCAATGCAGAGATGAGTTGGGAAGTGTGGGGGTGACTGTCGATGATGAGGACTTGGTGGACCTAGCTCTCCTTGGTCTTCCGAAGAGTTGGCATTCCTATCAGGACTCTGTCAATGGTCGGGAGAAGTTTCCGGGATGGGAGCGACTTTGGTCAGATCTCATGCAAGAGGAGATAAGGCGGACTACCAGGGACGGATCTTCATCAAAGGCATCTGATGAAGAAAATTGCGCTTTGGCTGCCAAAGCAAAGAAAGGGAAGAGCAAGAAAGCTTCTCAGTCTGGTGCGAAAGGCAAGAAGCAAGACATGTCCAAGGTGAAGTGTTTTCACTGTCACCAGCACGGACACTATGCCACAAATTGTCCGCAGAAGAAGAAAAATAAGAAGGTTGCTGGATCTGCAGCGGGAGAGGCATTGGCCTCCCAGTTTGAACTGGATTTTTCATTGATCGCATGCTTGGTCTCAAGTGTGATGGGATCAGTATGGTTCTTGGACAGTGGTGCGTCATTTCACATGACAGGAGATCGGGATATGTTTTCAGATCTGAAGGAAAAATATCTTGGAGTGCACATCGAGATGGGCGATGATGGTAGATACGGTGCGACCGGTATCGGTACCATTTCCTTTGAGAGGGAGTCTGGTAAACCCTTCGTATTGAAGGAAGTATTGCATGTTCCAGGATTGATGAAGAATCTGATCTCTGTGGCGATGTTGGAAGACAAGGGGTATGATGTGGTCTTCAGCGAAGGAAAGGCTTTCCTGCGTAGTAAGACAACTGGAGAGACCCGGAAGATAGGGGTTCGAGTCAAGAACCTTTATCAGTTGCAAGTAGATGGTTGTGCAGCAATGGCATGCAAGGCGGAAGGAGTGGTGAGCCGGGATGATGGCGAGCTGTGGCACCGGAGATTGGGCCACCTTCACCATGGAGCTTTGAAGATACTGCAGCAGATTTCTACTGGGCTTCCTAATGGCACTCTTGCGCAGTCAGATCAGTGCAAGGGGTGTACCTTGGGAAAATTTGTGAAAGCCACCTTTCACGAGAAGGATAGTCGCGCCACGACGATCCTTGAGAGAATTCACACAGACGTGTGTGGACCTTTCTCAGTAGCTTCGACAGCAAAGCACAAGTACTATGTGATCTTTGTTGATGATTATTCTCGGAAGTGCTGGATCTTCTTCATGCAGAAGAAGAGCGAGACATACTCAAAGTTCTGTGAGTTCAAGGCACTGGTTGAGAAAGAATCGGGGAAGTAGGTGAAGGCTCTTAGGAGCGACAATGGTGGTGAATTCATCTTTGGCGAATTCAAGGACTTTTGCAGCGCAGAAGGAATTCGAAGAGAGCTCATAGCACCTCATAACCCACAGCAGAACGGGGTTGCTGAGCGGAAGAACAGAACAATCGTGGGTGCTGCACGGGCGATGTTGCATGATCAGGGCCTACCCATTCACTTGTGGGCGAAGGCATGCAATACTGCAGTATATGTGCAGAACCGTTGTCCTCACAAGATACTTGGCATGAGTACACCCGAGGAGGCGTTTTCTGGTAAGAAGCCTGATATTTCCCATTTGAGGATTTTTGGTTCACATGTTTACATTCATGTGACGAAGGATGCCAGGAAGAAGTTGGAGCCGACTGTGGAGGTTGGGATATTTGTGGGGTACATTGATACGCCCCATAACTATCGTGTGTATTTTCCAGATAGTCGCAAGACTGTTGTGCGACGGGATATCAAATTTCAGGAGGAGAAAGCCATGAAGTGTTCGCTTGAGAGGGAGCCACACTTGCATGCAGATGAGGAGCTATTAGTTCCTAAGGATGAGCTTTAGGATGCGGATCAGCCACAAGAGGAAGTTCATGGAGTGGAAGAGACCACTCATGCAGCGCCAACCATCAAAGGGCGGAAGCGCACTACAGAAGCTGAGCGATTGGCTCAAGATGCAGAGAAGGTTGTTGGAGCACCTACATCACAGCGCAGACAGAGAC
Organism: Pinus albicaulis; assembly: GCA_034641835.2. NCBI lineage: Eukaryota > Viridiplantae > Streptophyta > Pinopsida > Pinales > Pinaceae > Pinus > Pinus albicaulis. The sequence continues at coordinate 1,253,726,081 of CM076582.1, forward strand.
AGTCACCTGACCGGTATACTGTACACATGGCTCTTGTGAGCAAATGTATCATGACAGAGCCATCCTCTTTCGAGGAAGCTGTGGAGGATCCCGCATGGGTAGATGCCATGGTGGAAGAGTATGATTCGATTGTCAGAAACAGTGCATGGGAGATTGTCCCGAGGCCCGGAGGGGAAATCAGTGGGGGGTTCGAGATAGATCTACAAAGTGAAGCAGGTAGCTGACGGGAGTGTGGGGAAGTACAAGGCAAGATTTGTTGCTCGAGCCTTTTCACAGATTAAGGGGATCGATTATGAGGATACCTTTGCACCTGTCGCAAGGTATTCTTCCATACAGACGATTCTTGCTCTCTCAACGCAGATGGGATGGCACATTCATCAGATGGATGTGAAGACTGCGTTCCTCAATGAAGTCATTAAGGAGGAGGTGTACATAGAGCAGCCCGAAGGTTTCAAGATCTTCAGCAGCGAGTCACATGTGTGCAGGCTCAAGAGAGCGTTGTATGGGTTGAAACAAGCACCTCGTGCTTGGTACACACGGATAGACAGTTATTTCACCGGACTTGGATTCTCCAAGAGTGAGGCGGATCCGAACCTATACCAGATTGTGGTGGAGGGTAAGTTGATGATCATTGTACTTTATGTAGATGATTTGATTTTGACAGGTGATGAACTGTTGATACACTCATGCAAGGCTGATCTTGCAAAGGATTTTGAGATGAAGGACTTGGGCCTCCTTCATTATTTCCTGGGATTGGAAATTTGGTAGTGCAGTGATGGACTGTTTGTTTCTCAAGGCAAGTATGCCCGGGAGATACTGGAGAAGTTCAACATGCATGGCTGCAAGCCTGTTGATACTCCTCTTCCTGGAGGTTGGAGGAAGGAGGATGCTACTTCGGCGAAGGTAGTGGATGCCACTGTTTATCGACAGTTGGTGGGGTCGCTTATGTATCTGGTCAATACACGACCCGATATATGCTATGCTGTTAACCAGCTTTCGCAAGCTATGGTTAAGCCTACCAAGCTCTTCTGGAAGGCAGGAAAGCATGTATTGCGTTATCTTAGAGACACATCGGGATATGGCTTGTGGTACAGACAGGAGGATGAGGTGAAGCTATGTGGCTTCACGGATGCAGATTGGGCAGGGAGCCCAACAGACAGAAAGAGAACATCTGGAGGGATCTTCAGTATCGGGTCGACAGTAGTTTCTTGGTACAGCAGGAAGCAGAGATCCGTGGCACTCAGTTCAGCAGAGGCTGAGTATATGGCAGCAAGCTTGGCTGCATGCGAGGCCATATGGATGAGGAAGATCCTGGTCGGGTTGTTCGAGTCACACTTGGAGCCTACTGTGATTTATTGTGATAACCAGAGTTGCATTAAACTCTCAGCTAATCCAATATTTCATGATAGATCCAAACACATCGACATCAGGTACCATCATATCAGAGATTGTGTGCAGCGGAGAATCATGTTACTTTCATACATTCCCATGGAGGATCAGGATGCTGATATCTTGACGAAGGCGCTCACCAGGAGAAAATTCGAATACCACAGAGGCAGGATAGGGGTTGCAGATAATCCATATCTTGTTGAGAGGGAGTGTTGAGAATGCAACAAGATTATGGAGCTTAGTGAAAAGAAGTCGCCTTCACTAAGTGGGCCCGCAGGCTATTTTTGGCGCAAAGTCTATTTTTAGACTATGTCTATTTTTAGACATATGGATCATGGTATATGAGTTGCAGGATGCTATTTATGGATGGTTGGTCAAGTTGGTAAAAATAGATGGACCTCTATTTTTAGACATACTGGGCGGAGTCTATTTTTAGACTGCCAGTCTAAAAATAGATCAGTCGAATATTATTAGCTATTAATAATATTTGGACTATAAACATTATCTTATCCTCTTGGAGCACTTCAGTTCGAGCTACGGATGTGGCACATGCAGTTGACAGAAGGAATTACGCTATTCCTAGGGTTTAGTTGAGCTATTTCATGGTTGACTTCAGTTAGAACTCATGTGGCAGAGTTTGGTGGAGTTGATGAGACAGTTGATGGAGTTGTGTTCGGTTTAACTTAGTTGAACTAGTTGTATTTAGTCTAACTAGAAAATACACTAGTGATGAGTGGTGTGAATTAATTATTAATTAATTCACTAATTACTAACTCATAAATCAACTAAAGAACACATCAGTTAACTGCAATGCATGGATAGTTCAGTGGAGACCAGTGTTAGAGGTGGGTGAAAGGGTGAGTCTACTATCAGTTGTGACTATAGCTGTGCATGAGATTTGCACACACATTGATTGAGATTGCCAATGAGGATTGCGTAGTACAAGCCAAGGGGATTCGAACTTGGATCTCACAATTAACCATCTTGGATTGCGCAGTAGAGGCAGGCTAACAGGTGGAGGAGATTTGAACTTGTGACTTGTTCATATCTAAGCTAGTTAGTGTGTAACAATTGGAGATAGTGCTGAGAGCTTGTGAGGAGTTTGTACTATGATTGTTACATGTTCTCTATCATTATAATATACAGATAGTTGGGGGTTTTCAGCCGTAAGATTTCCCCATTACATACCGTGTTATATGTGTGCTTGATTATGTTTTAATGTGCGCATGCGATCGTTTCCTAATTCCTATAAATTAAGGATCACTAGAGAAGAGATTATGTATTATATGAAGATCAAAGGTGAATCGGGGATAATCCTGAATAATTATCATTATTCAAATTTCTGGTAGATCTCGACAGAAGACACCCGATGGTAAAGTGACCAGGTGTCTTCAGGTCACCGGCAGCTCAACCGTTTCTGTGGATCTCTCGCTGGAATGAGGTTCTTTGGTCTCTATTGTCGACAATGAATCGTATCGAGAACCCTTCACCGTATCTAGAATGAAGACATATCCTCCATGATCTTGCTCATCCTTTTGGATCTTGGTGGTGGCAACAATGGAATTGGGCTCCACATAAATAATATGCTTCCCTTTATCATTACCCTTGTCAGGTTTTGACTCGGACTTGGAAAATGCATCTCATTCAGAAGCCTTCAACTCGGCCACAAAAGAATACTTGGCATGACACTCACCTGTGTTGTGAGTGGGTTTCTTATGGATCTCACACCATGTTATTGTGTCCTTCTTTGTCTTTGTGCCATTCTTATTTGCTTGCAACTTTGGAGGGTTGTATTGGGTCACCCCTCCTTGGATTTGTCCTTTGTTCTGCAGTTTGTGGGTACCTTTCCCTTGCTTCGGATTCACAGATCCAAAGTCTCACTTCTTTTGTTTAAATTTTCGCTCGATCTTGGAAACATATCGGCATGTGCACCAAGCGAGGAAATTTCAAGGAACTCCATTTCCTCTTGAATGTATTTGTGCAAACAATCGATGTACTTGAGCACCAAATGTTTCTCTGAATATTTGATACCCAACTTTTTATGCAGGATATGGAATGGATTCGTTAGTTCATGCACATCTTAATCCCTTTGTTTCTGCAACGTGGTCCATTGTATGTACTTGTCCTCATAGCTCCCCATGGGGAAATACTATTCCTTGATGGCTTCTGAGAAGGAATTCCAAGTGGGTGTGGATGAAAAAGGTGACAGTTCTCTCTCGTCCCTTTGTTCGCAGTAGGTTTCTCACTAGTTCTTGACATGGGGAGCAACTTTGAGGAGAAAAAAAGTAATATTTTCCCTATTGGGAAAATCATTAACTGAAAAATATCCTTCCAAAATATTTAACCATCTATCTACGATGTGTGCATCTATCTGACTTTAAAATATGGGAATGTCAAAGTTGACATGTACCTTGAAGGGAGTGGCACATCCAGAGTGACTACCAAATGAAGATGTGTCGCTTGTGGGCATCCGCCGAAGGATCTTGGAAAATTTGTCCATAATCACATTCCTTTGTCGCTTGAGGGCTTCTTCGAGCAATATTTTGAAAGGATCTCTTGATCCCTCATCTTTCTTTTCTTTCACCATGGGAGGTCGTCGGGGTTTGCAAGCCTGATCTTGCAAAGGTTCAACCAATTCAAGCCCTAGTTCTTTATACTCTGACCTTGTTGGGGAAATGCAAAGAAAAATAGAGAAAGAGAAAATCGTTCTAATAATACTGATCCAAACTTAAATAAGATTGCAACAGAATAAATATATAGTCATAAATACAAAGATGAAGTAGAAGTAACACTTCATTTCATTCATATCAAAGAACTAAAATATGCTTACAGACAAAATAAAAATATACTAGCTCAGACGATGGTACCTTATCTATGAGAAGAGATGTGGCAGCTACATGCCTCTCAACTATGTTACAATTAGGCTCAAGGGCCTTTTTATTATTGAAGAATAAGAGAAAACCCTAAACAACCAAAACCCTAACCCGAGGAGAGGGAACACAAAGAGTTTGTGGGCCCCGTTGGAGTTAGTTGGGAAACCAACTTTCGAGGGTCATAACTCGGTCATATTATCTCCGTTTGCACATACGATACCTCGTTGGAAATATATCTCCAAGTAACCTAAAAAAAATGCTGTTTAGGGGGTCAAAACTGCTCCAGAAGTCGAGGACCCAAAAAACTGCTAAAAATAGTAAACGATGCTATAAACAAGGAAATTGATGAAACTGACTAGAGGTATAGGTGGAATAGGCAGGTGGCCACCAATATCCACCTGGATAATGCTCCTTGAATTCCCCTAGGACACTATAAAAGAGAGTTTCAATGTTGTAGTTGACCTAGCAAGAAGAGTTGAATGCTCTAAATACATAAGCACAGAGCATTGAAGTGGCTAGGGTTGTGTTGATGGTGCCAGAAAATCTGCCAACGCTGTGGGGGTATCCCAAGTATGAAGTCCCAATTAGAACTCATTCCATTTGGGATAGAAGTCCCATTTGGATACTACCTTGAATGCCATTATGTGTGTTTTTCTCTTGGATATTGAATGCAAAGAAAATTTGCGAGACTGAGTGTAATATGTTAGAAGATTAAGGACGATATCAATGCTCCATTGATAGCTTGCAGACCATGATCTAAGAATGAAACAAAAACATCATGAGTAACAACATGCCTTAAGGAAGCATCAGTCATCTGAAACTAACTAAGACATACACAAAGGGAAGTGCTAGCAATTAACTACAAATTAGTTCACAATCAACCACTAACATTAATGTTGAATTAAGAGCAAGGATTCAAAGCCAACACACAAGCTACATGAAAAATAAATTAGTTATTGAATACGTAACGAATGTGTAAACCACATGCATACATAATTGAAATACCAAATAGCCAATACAACAACAGAGAAATGCATGGGAATCCCTGCATGAACATTAGCTTCTCATTAATATTGTCACCCATCTAAATACATGTACAACAAACTCATCAAAACCAAAAAGTGAGACATGAGGAGTTAATATCATCTTCATAACATAGCACCAACCTCATAATCCCTCCACCTATAAGTTACCAAGAGAAAATGTTTTTTGAGCTCCTCACGCACAAAGTAGCAATCTAAGTACTAGCCTAGCTTAAGTGTTAAAAGTCCCCTTGCATGAGGCACTAGGTTACATTTATAGGAATGAGAAGAGTGACCTTTCACCTTCTCCTATGACTTTTGGACTTCACCATGACCTTTTGGCTTCCAAATGAATCTTCATATTCCTAATACCTTTAGAGTTTCACCATGACTCTTAGATTCTCATGTGACTTTTGGTATTTTCTTTTGTCCTTTTCCATAATTTTAATACTTTGTTGTTTATGACAAAATAATATATTTACAAAACGATAATTGGAAATTCACATGCTCTCCATGTAGTATCTTAGTGATGCCTTTGCTATGCCCACGAGTCACCTTGGCATTGGGTTGACTCTCTAACAATTGATCATTTAATGGGGAGTGTAGTTTCCGTTTGGTTAAGCTTGTTTTTATCATTTAAAACTAATGAAAAATGACCAATAGGCATTGATTATACGATGCCCAACAATCCTTTCACCTCTCCTTGTCATACATGGCATATCATTGTTAATAGTCATATTGTAGCTTTAATTCACATTAGTACAAGTTGATATCGGAGACCTTTTGCAACATTATTTGCGTAATTTTGAATGTGTCATATGATTTTATCTCATCCATTTTAGTTTCTTGGCATTGTAGTGCACCTCAGCTCTATAGTCTCTAATGTAGCGTTTTCTCATCTGAGTGTTCCATATTCTTCATTGCATGGTGGTTATTGTTTTGGCCCTTTATTGCATCTTTTGTACATAGCACCAACGCATTGCTCGAACACAACAAGGTATTAGTTGTGCTTTATGGCCTCTTGTCGAGCACGCTATCGCACTATTGTCGGTGCAACCTCGATGTTTTCATAACATGCACTTCGCCATAGTGTTCAACACATGCACAATGCCCTAGTGCAAATCTCCTTTGAGCTTCTAATGATTGATACATAGGGGGGCATTGGATTTTATTGCGCTATACATATGCCCATGGTTTGAGTTGTTTTGTATATTGGCGCATCAAATGGTTTGTTACCTTTATCACAACACTATCACATTTGTTTAATATGAGACCCATTGCTTTGCGCTTGGCATGAGATAGTGTTTCTCTTGAGATCGCGTTTCTCTTATTTGCAACGTACAATTGAAGCAAGGCGAAGCGTACCTCCATTCACAGGTTTATTGCGCTAGTCATGCGGTCCAGATCATGCAGTTTAGACTCTTCATGCGCACCAGAGTTATTTAAGGTTAGGTATGGATATATATTCTATCGAACCAAGGAAGAGATACACTTTCCGTAAGATATTCTATCTTTATTTCGGATTGATCAGCTATAAGTAAACTCTAGCCAGAGATATCACATCAGTTCGTAACTCGACCGGAGGAAGACATATGAGAGTCTTCATTGGTAGGAAGGCATTGTCCATGGTTCATTGTCATATATCTCCAATATATGACGTGTTCAACATCTTTAGTCTTCTTACAACGCACAACAATGGCTTCAATGATGTTAACGCGTATCCTTATATTCTTGGTGGAGTCCTTCATCATATTTTATCATCAAGCGTGCCTTATATGATCTCGAACTTGCTCCATTTATGATTATCGTGGGTGCAAACTTTGATATATAATGCAATTCTTTACGCCACCCATAGGTATTGACGTACAACCTTTCGTATGTAGATCTCAACACAGCAATGTATTGCACCGTAGCTTGGAGACACATCCCTTGCATAAGTTTGATTGGTCTTTCAAAGATTTGGTTGGATGACGTAGCTTGAAGGGTTACGCTGCACACCGTAGTGTAATATAGATTACCAAGATTATATCAGGTAAAATAAACCTTTTGCAATCTTAAGTGATGAGGGTTTCAATGTACAACAATTATCTTTCAATTTTTTTTGCAAACACAAATATTCCAAAGAATTTCTTGGAAAACAATGTCCAAGACTACATGTGGAAGACTATAATGTGCAAGACTAAGAGTGGAATATTTACACATGTGAATGAGCTTAATAAACATAGTAGCATTGACATGTGATGTCGTCATATAATTGGAAACATTATGAAATGCACATGAGGGTATTGACATGTGATGTGTTTCCCTATATGACGATGCAACAATATAATTGGAAACATTATGAAATGCACATGAGGGTTGGGGGTAGAGAGATGCAAAATAAAAAGATGACGATCAAGTGAAAAATGGATAGTCACACACTCATGATCATGATAGTATAGGGTTTTGAAGGTGTATATGAAAATAATAGTTTCCCAAAACCCTAATGCATATGATAAGATGAGAATCACGATTGAAAAAAAGTGAGTGTGTGTAATTTGCATCATGAAAGCATGAGCATCAATAGGGTTTGATGAAAACTTGGTTATTTGAAAATTTGGCTAATTCAAAACATAAGCATAACCCTTAGGATCTTGGAGAAGTAGAGGGGGACCCAAAATTTAGTTGTAGGAAAATTTTTAGGGTGTTATTGTAGCGGCTACAAAAAATGGTGAATCACTAGTAGAATCCAACATCTCTGCCTTTGTCCCTCCAATAGATTTTAAGTCTTAAAATAAATGCAAGGAAGTATTGAACATGATAATGTGGGTACCATGAGTCACTTGACCATTTACAGATATGTCATTCATCTGTCTCTAGAGTTAGTGTAATATCCCCATCTCCCAACTAGGAAACACCACTATATCCAATGTTGCATAGTTAAAAATTAAATAAAATTCATAAGTTCTCAGAGTTGATTTGGGCATAGTTTCTAAGTTGAACCAAAATGGTATAATTACTATGAATGCAATGCTACATTCGAGAATGCAATATTTTTCATATAAAAATCACAAAAGTATGATAAACAAGAGAAATACATGTACATTAATATCCATTAACTGAAACCCTTGAAACTAGTTTTTAACATATACACATTAAATAGCATGTCAAATATATATACGGTATTCCATAAGAATTTAGGAACTTATTTGCGAATGAAAGTCGACTAGCTATGGACCCTCCACGTTCCACCCAACCATAAACCTAATGGTTCATAAGCTCAACCACCGGGTCACCCCTCATCTAGGAAAAAAACTCCAAAGGAAATGGTAACTAAATCAATATCTAAAGCTCCATGACCAAGGCACCAACCAAATAGTCACACTAATCCAAGGCTGCAGGAATACTCTTGGCTAATTTCCAAGGTGGCAACCCAACAACCATGCTTCTCTAGGGCTTTAGGAAACCTCCAGGCCATAAATCGACACTGATTTCCCACCAGAACTCCATGGTCGTCAAACCATAAACAATGTCAACAAATACTTAGAGCACCAAGCTCCTAGAGCCAACATTGGGGCTCACATCATAAACACAATGCATCCATACAACATGGTTAACATAATAACCATACCCTGGCTAGTACAGAGTTTAACCCTAGGACTCACTATCCATTAGTTAGTCTCAGAGTCCTTCCCCAGACACATGGAATAATCTCCCTGAACTCCTATAAGATTAAATGATTCCCATATCAAACTAAATTTATTTTTATATATGCATGGCCCTAAATTTGCATGTGGCACCCTCTATAACCCTCATGGGATCCAGGTTCACTTTTCACCAAAATATCCAACTGTTACTTTTTTCGTTGGAGTTGCGTCCCCCATACTCTTTCTGTGGAGTAGGCTCCACGCTATCCTTATTTTATTAATATTCAAGGATATGTACATTTACAATATTTATAATAATCAAATTATGGCTCCTCTAGCCACAGTTAGCCAAAAATCGACATATCAGTATCTTTGCAACTACATGGGCACGCATGGCAATAAAGCATTTTGGCTCACCAACCTAATATAAAAGGTACATGTATTTACATCGTCAAAATCGGTAGGGGTATTACATTCCTTCCCCCCTAATATATTTAATTTCAAAATCATATTCTGCCAACAATTGCAGCCATCAAATATGTCATGCATTTAAATTTGGTTGTTCAAATGAGTGTTGCAGTGCATAATGACCAGTCTACAATTCAAATCTCATTCCCATAACGTAATGCCTCCACATTTTCATTGCGTATATGATAGATAAAAGCTCTAGGTCATCGGAAACATAATTGTTCTCGTGATATTTTAACTTTCTAGACTCGTAGAAAATTAACTGACCATTTTTCATGAGTGAACCACCCAATCCTTCTTTGCACACATCTGTGCACACTAGAAAATTCTCATTTGGATAGACAATTTTTAATACTGGACCCCTGGTTAATAAAAATTTCAAATGTTGAACTATTGCTTCACATTCAAGTGTCCAATCAAACTTTTTACCCTTTTTTTGTAGAGAAGTAATTAGATATGCGATTCTGGAAAACCCTTTGATAAACCTCTTGTAATACCCAGCTTGATCCATAAAACACCTATCTTCGGTAGCATTTTTCGAAGCTGTCCATTCTCTGATAGCCTTAATTTTCTCTAGGTCCACAACTATCCCATATTTTGTAATAATGTGACCCAAATAGTGGATTTGTCCCCGATAAAATGAACATTTTCTTAGTTTAGCATAAAGTTGGTGCTCTCTGAGTACCTACATAACCAATGTCAAGTGTTGCTGATTTTCCTTGTCATTTTTTGAAGATGTTAGAATGTCATCCAAAAATACAGTGACAAATTTATCTAAGTGTCCCCTAAATACTTCATTCATTAAACACATAAAAACTCTTGGTGTATTAGATAAACCAAAAAGTACTACAACAAATTCATAATTCCCATAATGAATTCGGAATGTCATTTTACTGATATCTTCTTCCTTAATTCGCATATGGAAATACCTATATATTAAATCAATTTTGGAAAAAACCTTTATTTCACCCAAATAATCAAAGAGATCATCAATCCTCAGCATTGGGTATTTATTTTTAACAATAAATTTATTTAGTTGTCGGAAGTCAATACATAGTTGTAATGTGATGTCTTTATTTTTAATGAAGAGAACCAAAGCACATCATGGTGATACACTGGGACATATATATCCCTTTTTTAGTAATTTACATAGCTGCATTTGTAAATCTTTAAGCTCTAGAGTACCCATCCTATACGGTGCTTTAGATACCGGAACTGCTCTTGGCACTAGGTTGATAGAAAAATCTATTTCCATCCTTGGAGGTAATTTGGGTATTTATGAAAATAAATCAGCAAATTCCTGAAGCACTCATAAATTTTCTATATTAATTTGTTGATCCATATTAGTGTCCTCCAAATGAGTTGCAAGAATTTGACATCCTTTCTTAAAATTCCTTTTTAATTGCATGTATGATGGCTCTCTAATGGACATCGATATAGGAATTCCTTGGGCATGTTTATTCTCATCATCAATATAATTAAAAGACTTACTATAGCAATCAAGTATTGCATGGTGCTTTTCCAACCAATCCACACCAATCAAGGAATCGTAGGAACCTAGTGGAATTTAATTCAAGTTAGCTATTGTTTTCAGGCCATTCATTTTAAATGGGCAATTTCTAATTAATTCTCGAACCTTTGTCTTCATACATTTATCTAGTTGTACTAAGAAAGGTTTGGAATATTTAACTTTCTTCAAACTAAATTTAGAACTAAACTCATATTAATGTAGATATGGCTAGCTCCATGATCAATTAAGATATAGATGGATTGATTGTTTAGCTTAATTTCAACCTCTATCATGTGAGCTTGATGCTCCACTTGTTGATTATCCAAGGCTGCATAAATTTTGGGCATGCTTTTTCCCACCTCATCCAGAGTAATTGCCAGTTGCATAATGTGCATAATCCTCACCTTCGTTGCCTTATGAGGACAATTTTTGAAACAATGATCTCCTTTACAACCCCAACATTTTTTTTTATAACTGAAACGATTATTTTTATTTATAGTGAAGGACAGGTTGGGCCAGAGCCTAAACAACCATCAGTACATAGCTTCAGCCAACTTCTATTACATGCGAGTCTTCAATTCTCATATACGGAATTGGGATTTGAGATGGGGGTTCATCATTAATGCTGAAGGCTCCTTGCGTGAGGAGGCAACCTTTGTTTGCATAGCTATCTACTTCCTTGTTTGAGTCTCTGGGTATATGAAAAAAAATTATATGAGGTGAAGTCTGCCGTAATTTAATTCAGCCTTCGAAGGCTCTTGTTTAGGATTGGATTATAAAACTGGTCCTTAGAGTTTATCATTTTTATCAAAATTTCTAAGTCCCCAAAAGCTTGGATTTATCTAATGCCTTTATCTCGAGCTATTTGGCAAGATTTTATCAATCCGAGAATTTCTTCTTGGTTATTTGTTCTCTGCTCGAGGCCCCAGCTGAACCTTTCTCTTGTGCCATCCGAGGAGTAGATCATGTCCCCTGCACATGAAATCCTAGGATTTCCTTTAGAGACACCATCAAAGAAGATTGTTGCTTTACCCTGCTTCCTCCACAATTTTTGGAATATTTCATCCGGATCCCTTATGCGCCATCTTAGACTGATGGGGGGACTAACTGGAGGTTGATTCTTGTCTTTGAAGACGAAGGAACCCAGCCAGTTCTTTTCTTCTGGGAGAAGGATGATTGCAGATTTGTGAGAGTGATGGGATGATGTCTTAAGGACGAGAGCTTTAGCTTTGGCAACCACCGTCAAGGGATTCCAAATGGTGTTGTTGAAGACCCGTTCATTCCTAGCAATCCATAATTTCCATCAGACGTATTTGGGGATGTTTTTCTAAACTCGAAGCCATAGAGACTTACTGGTGATAGCATGGGGATACTGCCCCTTCCAATTAGAAAATAGTTCTACCACAAAGGTCTGAATAGGGGCGGAAACGTTAAGGTCATGGAGGATGAGATTCCACACTTATTTTGCGAAGGGGCAGTTTAGAAAAAGATGGTCCATTGTTTCAATATCATTCCTATAGAGGGTGCATCTATGGGGTCTGAGGATACCTCTTTTTGTGAGGTTTTCACCTGTCATAGTATTTTTAAGCATTAAAACCCAAAAAAATAAATTAATTTTAGGGATGCAGAAGGGATCCCAGAACTGTTTCCATAACATGGTGGGGTGATTCGTCACTCTCTGAGGTTGTAGATAGCAACATCCGATTGCAGCAGTGTAATTTATTATGTTTCCCTAGCCCCAGGAGTCTGCGGCTTGCTTGTGGATTAGGGCATAGTCAGCCAGCTCTTCTTTGAGCATATTCTGTTGATTTAGTAGATGATCTGGGGCTTTGGGGAAGATCCAAGAGAGCCAATTCCCATTCTCAACCCAAGAGGAAATTTCTTCAAGTCTGGTGATGTTTTGTTGTTCCAACCATTCTCGGATCCCTCTTAGAGCTTCAGAGTGTGCAAGTGGCGGGTTTCCCATGATATTGTCTTGCCACAACAGAGTATTTTTTCCATTTCGAGGAATGTGGTAGAGGTAATTTTTAAAGAAGTTAACTCCTCTCCAGTAGAGGTTCCATATCAGTGATCCTTTGGAGGTGTTTTCGAATTGCATTTTCCTCAACGTTGTTCCTGCCACATATTTCCTTTTCACGATTTGGCTGACTGGATGCTTAGAGTCATTGTAAATCTTCCATAAGATTTTGCTACCAAGCGATATGTTTGTTATTGAGGGGTCTCTAATCTGTAGGCCACCCTCCAATATTGCATGTATGGCTATATCCCAGTTGAAAAGATGAAACTTCAATTGATTACCCTTCCCACCCCGCTAGGGGAAGTCACGGGTGAGCTTGGACACTTGTTCTATGATTGACTTGGGAGCCAGAAGGAAGGAGGCCTGATATATTGGCAAGGTCAAGAGGACTGATTTTATGAGCATTAATTTGCAGGTTGTGATGAGGCATTAGTCTCCCCATGATGCAATTTTCAATTTTAATTTGCATAATACCTCTTCCCACAACACATTCTTGTTGTTTTCTAGTATTAGGGGGAGGTCGAGATATTTATTTTTTCCCAGTTAACATGGCCAACAAAGCCCAGGAGGAGTGTGATTCAATTGATGGTTTTCTGATCAGCATTCCACCCATAAACTATGCTTTTCCTTTCATTGATGAGGGCACCCGATGCCTTGCAGAAGCTATGTAGGATGGATTTTATGTTGGAAGTGATCTGCAGTGAGACACCTCCCAACAAGAGAGAATCATAAACAAACAATGCATGGTTGATGGGGTATAATCCGTTCTACACTATTAAGCCTGGGATAGCCCCTGCAATTTTTGCATCTATCAGTTTTTTGCTGAGGAATTCAGCCATTAGGATGTATAGGAATGGGGAGAGGGGGCAGCCTTGCCTTAATCCCCTTAAGGCTTGAAAATAGGTGGTGGGTCTACCATTTACTTGTGGGGTGATCCAGGGCTTATCAGTGCAAGCTTTGATCAGATTGACGAAGTGAGAGGAGAGCCCAAAGGTGAGAAGAACTTTGTAGAGGAAAGAGAGCTTAACCATGTCAAATGCATTTTCCATGTTAATCTTGATCAACATGCCTTTTTCTTTCTGTTGGTGGCTAGAATTCATTGCCTCCTGAACCTAAATGGCATTATCCATGATGAGCATGCCTTTGACAAACCCACCTTAAGAGAGGGAAATTAGTTTCCCCAACAAATGCTTGATTCTGTTGGCCAGAAGCTTGGTGAGGATTTTGTACGATGCATTGCAGAGGGAGATGGGCCTGTATATTTCAAAGGATCCAGGGTTCACCTCTTTTGGAATTAAGGCCAAGAAGGTGGAGTTGGTGCCTCCCCCCACCTTATCTTTATTCTGGAAACTTTTGATCATTCTCAACAGGTTAGCTTTGATAATGTCCCAACAGATTCTGTAGAAATGGATTGAGAAACCATCAGGTCCAGGGGCCTTGTCTGGTTCCATTAACCAAATAACTTTAAAAAATTATTCCTCAGTGAAAGGCTTCATTAGATTGGTGTTGTCCTAACTGCTGACTAGGGAGGGGATGTGAGTGAGGAAGTCCTTTGTGTCCTCTTCATTGTTATCATTGTCTTTCCTTAATAGATTTTGGAAGTGAGATTCTGTAGCTACTTTGATATTGTCAAACCCTTTGCCAACTAGTCCCTCTGAATTGGTAATTGCTGATATGTGGTTTCGTGAGAGGCGTGCTCTATACTATCAATGGAATAAAGTATTGTTTTGGTCCCCAGATTTTAGCCACAAGCTTTGGGACTTGATCCTCCAATATTCTTCTTTAGTGCAGAAGGAGCTATAGGTGTTCCTTTGAGCAATTCGTTCCTTCTCTAGCTCCATAGAGGTGCTGTCTCTTTTATCCATTTCCATTTGCAGGTCTTCCAATAGCTGGAATGCTTCCTTCCTCTGGAAGGTTGGGGTTTGTTTTGGTTTTATGATCCACTCTTTCAGAGCATATTTTTTTTCCTTGAGCTTCTTCTCCCAAACATATCTTGGGCATCCAATGACTGATTTGGTTCAAGTCAGAGGGACAGTATTAAGAAACCCTTCTCTCTCACTCCATAGAGGGCTAAAAAAAAATGGAATAGGGCCCAGGTTTTCTTCCTCTTCCAAGAGGAGCATAATAGGTTTGTGATCAGAGGTAAGCTTGGGGAGGATTTTGGAAGAGATTAACCTCTGCTCCAACAACAATGAAATCTACACCAGGAATCTATCAAGGCGAGCTGAGATGTGATCTGACCCAACTCTGTTGTTCGATCAAGTGTAGATACCTCTCGAAGGTTTGATATCTAGGAGGTCCCATTGGAGCACAAGGTCTTCCACAATGCGAAGAATTTGATCCCTGTTGGAGCTACCACCTCTTTTTTCTTTAAAATATAAGACTATGTTTAGATCTCCATCAAGAAAAATGGAGAATGGAGATCTATAAATTTAGAGAGAGATTTCCAGTAATCTCTTTTTTCAGTGTATAACACAGGAACATAAATATTGAAGAGAGAAAATTTCAACTTACTTGTGATGTGCCTTAGCTCAGTGAAGATCTAGTGTTGGGTCTCGAAGGAGTTCACCAATTGTACTTGTTCCTCTGACCACAGAGTGGCTAATCCACTTCAGGAGCCCCTTGCACTTACGACCTTCCCTGCGTGTTTCTTCCATTTCGATTTGTTGATGTCCAGAAGGGTGTCCCCTTCGATTTTAGTCTCTTGGAGCATGAGGATTTATGGGGGTTCGATTTTCAAGATGTCTTTGATAGCTTCAATTTTCAACGGGTTCCCCAAACCTTTTCAATTCCAAGAGACTAATTTTATTATTTAATGATGGGGGGATTGGATTCTCCTCCCTTGGGAGGCCTTGTTTTGGTATTCCTTCCAATGGAAATTTCTATTGTAGATTGACTTCCTTGAGTTTTTTTCCATTCAACTTCTTCTTCTTTGGTTTCTTTATATGATTTCCTTCACACTTTTTTCAATGGTCTCTTGAAGGATTCATCCTCTGAGGAGCAGGAGTTTTCTATAGACTTCTTCCTAATCATATCAGCATAAGAGCATGAAGAGGAAGCACCTGGATTTTCTCCAGAGGGGGTTGTTTCTTCATTGCCTTTTCCCTAAGAGGAAGAAGCATTCTGATGATCTGTGGCTTCCAGATTTGTTACTGAGGGTTCTGTAGGGGTGATGAGATCTTCATTATGTGTTTTGGTTTCAACCAGTGGGGAGGTGTTGCTCTCTGTCCCAATAGTCTAGGCTTCTGCTGTCGCTTTGGTTCCTTTTGTGATTTCCTTTTCCTTTTGCTTTCGTCGTGGTTGATTTTTGGACCAAATTCCATTGTTCTCATTTCACATTCTTGTTCTCTTCTTCTGCCTTCTTTTTGCAGTGCATTGCAAAGTGGCCATAGCCGTGATAGTGTCTGCATTTAAATGGAAGCTGCTCATAATCTAGCTCCTAGATATGGGACCAACCAACAACCATTAATTTTATTTCTTCAGGGAGCCCGAATTCCAAATCCACTACGACAAAAATACGGGCACACGAGTATTGGTCTTTCCTTACTGCCTGATAAATGTACTACCCAAGTGAGTTCCTATGGTTGGGAGAGATTTCTGGTTCCAACAATGCAATGGGAGGTGTGGGAGATGAACCCACACTGGAATAGCTGAAGGGACATCTTGGGAGGGGTCGAAATATGGGCTCCATTTATTTAAATACATTCCCTGGGGTCCCATAAAATATAGGTCTTTTCTAAATATAAGGCTCCTATCTTCTGCATTTTCAAAAACAAACACAAAGTATCCTTTGCCTACAAAATGACTTTTGATACCTTCAAAGACTAAGGGAATCTGGTTCCTCTTCACTCAGTCATCCACTATTTTTGTCAAGGGCCAGAGGCCTGTAAACTTTCCTATGAGTCCTCTTTCAGCCAGGTTCATGGTAGCTCTGCATGTTTCTTCGCTTGTGAGGGCCACCAAAGGAATGGTTTTCAACTTCTTTACAAATTTTTACTGAGAGGTAGATGGGGGCCGCTTGCTGCAGGAAGCAATCATATTGTTGAATGCCTAGATCTCTAGTGGGGGTGGAAGGGGAGCCTCGCGTCCCCCTCTTGGAGCCACGACGGTCGGCTGGTTGTTGTTTGGTTACCCACATTCATACAGTTTTAACAACAGAGTGCATGTGATCTAAGATCTTACAACCCCAACATTTAATAGGTGGAGGTTGGATCCTTTTTCCTGAAGAATTTCCCC
Source organism: Pinus albicaulis (assembly GCA_034641835.2). Lineage (NCBI taxonomy): Eukaryota > Viridiplantae > Streptophyta > Pinopsida > Pinales > Pinaceae > Pinus > Pinus albicaulis. The sequence goes on from CM076582.1 coordinate 1,253,743,222, forward strand.
CTTTTGGATGGTTAGAAGAATGGGTCATTTGCTAGTTCATTTGAAAATTACTTTTAACTTAAAAGAGTTTGTAACCCTTATTTATTTTCACAAAATTCCTACTTTTATTGTCCAAAGCCTTGTTTAACACAAATCTATTTTTACTCTGTTCATACAACTATTATGATTTCCTCATGGATACCTCTAATATTTTGGATTTATATTATTTCAGCATGCAGTCCACTGATGTGCCTTTGTATTTTAACCTTTTCATACTTAATAAAATGGGCATACCTCAATAATTTAACAAATATCTGACCATATTCTTCCATGTTCATGTGTCCTAGCTATAGGTTGAAAAACTCTTGCATTTGTTTCTCATAGTATCGTTATAATAAAATTTTCCTTTGAAAATACTCCTTAAATTTCCTCCAAGTGACTCACGTTTCATCCAAGTTGTTGTCAAGATAAATCCCCTCTGCGGACAGAGGCGATCTCTCTAGCCCTAGAGTGGGTCTAGTGACACGAGATTCTTTCTAACATAAGCTTTCTTAAATAATTCTTACAGCGCAAAGAGGAAAGAGGCATAAATACCTTTTTCTAATCGCTATCCTTGGATCCGTTGATGGTGACCTTGATCCACTATCCTTATAGGCCCTCTTCCTGCTACTTATGGATGAAATGATTTATGAACCAAGGCAAAGAACAGATACCAACTTCGGAGAACCTTCCAAATAAAACACTTATAATATGACATCTGTGGTATAAATATGCCTAATCATATGATGTTTCACTAGGCATCAAATGACACATGAGCTCATGGTATGGTCACAGCCATCCATCTAAAAGAGATCATAGAAATGGATCCACGGTATGGACACAACCATCTGTATAGATAGGATCATGTATAAAATCTTGAATACTCAATAACTCCATGCAACCTGGACCAAAATTCAGAGTTGACCCAGGGTCTTCACCGCACTCTCAATCAACCCATTGTATGAATCTAGCCATGCAAATGAATGTGTTGGTGTTGAACATGGTAGAAACCACCTGCTTACCGGTCGATGATGAAAACCGTTAACAGGTATGAGAGAGACCACCAATGATGACAATGGACCTCAAGGTACAACAACAAATTCTACAAGCGTGAATATATGTGTTGAAGTCGAGCACTTGCAAAATCATTCGATCGAAGGCCAATGAGTGAACATATCATTGAACATGAAGAACTTTCCATTGAGGCATGCAAGCTCCGAGGTACTGAAAGAAGCCTCTAAACCACTTTCCTTTGTAATGAGCTGAAGTCGACAGGAAGTGATTCATCAAAGGAGGGCCATAAGGATTTCGACATCATCGACAAGAAACAACATATATCTTAAGATGATAGGAGTGATTTAGGATTGTATCAGAGGAGGTCAAATATGCAGAAGGTGTTTGACAAAAAGGAATTTTCTTGAACGTATTGGCAACACGAATCCAGAAGGTGGAAACATTTGACTCAAATAGGATCAGAGGTCATGTTGACAAAATTGTTAATCAGATGAGAGGCAAATGGATTTCCCAAACCCATGGAGGCAACGTGATGAATGTAGGATTTCCCCAGCCCGACACAAATTGCAGATGAGTGTCATGTTCAAGAGAAATAAGCTACCCAATGTTCTCATAAGGAGTAGCGGCCTTCCCAACAAATGGAATGTTTCCTGCTGAAGGCTCAGAGGGGAAGAAATCCAACTAATCCATAGTTATTATCTTCCCTTTATGAGGGAAACGAAGGAGACGAAAGAGGGTGGAGACGACACAAACCATAGCGTTTTCCTAACTACGTCCAAGAAGGAGATTGTAGTTCAAGTTGGTGTCTACCGCTTCAACTTCCATGTTCACCATTTTCCCATCCAACGGGATGGGAAATGCCTTGAGAATGTAGTACGACCAAGAACATCGACCATCGAAATCTCCTATGATATTTAGGGACTGACTCAATGGAGGGGTGCTGATGGCTTTCCAGCATGTGACAGACATGATGCAGGTCAAAGAGCCTTCATAAATGGTAGTACTATGGATATTATTTCCCATAATGGTAACTTGAATCAGAAAAGCTACCTGAGATGGGAGGCGAGGAACGAAATTATCGAGATCGAAAATAATCAGATTGGAATCTGAAGGATCAATCCCTCCAATGGAAGTGTGTAATACCTTCCATTTTGATGGGCATGAATGAAGGACCTCCAAAGCCGACATCGTCGAAAGCGCCTAAGCTAGATATTCTACAATATTGTAGTGTTGTGCTACTCTCGTATTCAGATTGTAAGACGATTTTCGAAGAATGCCTTTTGGGGGTGGTCAGATGATGGATTCATTATTTGGTCTCTTGATCTGGAGAGGACCAGAGGTAGGAGGCATGGAAGAGTGATTTGGGACTTCCAGTTCCACAAGAGCCTTGGATGGATTGGGATAATCTTTCATTCTTTTGGTGATGGCAACGGATTGCGTTCCAACCATGAACACATGAGATCTACCAGATGATTGAGTCTGGTCGAACATTTTCATCTTCTGGGAAGAAAATGGTTATTTCAAAACTGTTGGAGTCCTGGGTGCACCCTTCAGAAGATAGACAACTTCGGCACGGTGAGGACAGTACTTGGTGTAATGATCGTCATCACATATTAGACAAGGATATTTGGGCTTATGTGATGAAGAATAACTAGCAGAAGAATTCTTCGAATCCTATTTAAGGTTCCCAAATTTGGACTTGCCTTTACCCTTTTTCTTACCCTTCGGGGATTTGTCTATTGTGGTAGACTGAACAAGATTTACCTCTGAGGTTTTACTAGGATTCTTCTGATTTTGAGTAGGAGAGGGCATAACAGGAGTAGTGTATTTGGACTTCAAGGAAGCCTTAGGCGCATACTATCAGTATTGGCCACTGTCCCAATAAAACCATCCACCGGAGGTATAGTAGGATACCGAGATGATGAAGGATTGGTCAAAGGATGCAATGCATCAGGTAACAACTCATATAGAGTCCCAGACTGGGAATAAACCAAGTCAAGGTATTGATTTCTAGCGATGACCTGCTCTTTAGTGACACATCCTCCCATTGCAAGATCTTTCGCAATTTTGGGAATGAATGATTTTGTGAACCATTCGGTCAAAAATTGATCTAGAATCTTAAATTGGAGGGTGTAGCAGTCAAATTCTTCAATAAAGTGAGAAATCGGTGTCAGTTTCATATCAGACAGGCAACTGTAAATGAGTGAGGAAGGCCATAGCCAAGGAATTGAAATCAAAGAAAATTTCTCGAGGGAGCTCACCATTTGGCCGCAACATCGGTCATAGTGCATTGGAAAAGACGAGGACGAATGGAATCGTAAACCCAAGAATTCGAGAAAAACCACAAATGGTATGTCATAACATGGGTTTGAGTCTCTTCCCCATATTTTCATTTGAAATTTAGACAATCTCCCAAAATCTTAGTTGGAATCAACAGTCAATGCAGCGAATGTTGGATGGGGTCATCTGTGAGCTTTGACACATCTGAAAATTCCAACATAGCCAAGAATGGTAAAGGAGGATAATGAGGTGAGAAAGGTCGGGGGTCCCAACTTGATTGATAAGGATTCTAACCCAATAGGGTGGATTCTGACCCAGATATGCATATTTCCCCCATGGATGGTAAGGACCTTGTTACACATATTGTTGATAAGGACCTTGTTGGGGTTGTTGATACTGCCCCTGTGGGTACTGAGGCTCTGGACCTTGCTGGACATGGGGTCCAGGATAAGGTCCATACTTAACATAAGGTCTAGTTTCCAGCCCCTACTGAAGGTAGGGTCTAGCCTACGGTCCCTGCTAAACATGAGGTCCAGCCTGTGGTCCTTGTGTTATAGCATCATTTCTCACTTTGACATGATTCATGATTGCTTTATGGTTTTTTGGGCACCCATTCCTACAGACTTGGACAAATTCACTTAAAAACAGTGGAAAATCCCTCATACGCGACTATGCCCATAATTTTCCGCGTGTATACGCGAGTTCAGCTAGACTTTTCCGCGTATGCCATTAAAATGATTAAAAAATATATAAAAAATCCCTAATTTCACGCTGGGTTGATGGTTACTCAGGTAGTTCAACCACCACAGCCCGTGGCCAACTGTTTCCAACTGCTGAAACTACTTGGAGGGACTATAAAAAGCCCTCATGTGTATGGCCTAAGGGAGAGAGAGAAGTATTGATATTATACTCTTTTGGTATTCCCTATCCAAGTCTGATTCCCCGTGCCTCCTGCACTTTCCCAGTTCATTGTAGGAAACCCTTGTTTCCTTGAGATACACATCCCTTTATATGTTATCTCGTATGCACCAGTTTGGAAGGAGTCTTAGCGAGGCAAGGGCTGGACGGATCCGGACGACGGTCTGCGAAGGCCTTGGAAGGATCGGGTGATCTCTCCTCTTGATTACTTTTGTACGTACTATTTATAATACAGAAGTATCATGCTGTTCCCGAAATAAACGTGTTAGTGTATGCTTTAATGTATGAAGAATATTTGTTATACAAGCATTCATTATGATTTATTTAATGTTTTATATGAATCTCACTAACATATAGAGTAGATATATGTTGTACAACTTGTCCTTTGTGCTGGTTTCTTCTTGTATTTCAGGTTAAGGAGGAAGGACGGTTGTAGGGAGTTTGGACTCCACGTGGATCTACTTCAAACGTAGGACCAACGGGTAAACCTCTCATTCTGCTCTATTTAGTTTTTATGAATGTGCATGATTGTGTGAGTCTCTATTAAGTAGTACGCCCCTGCTCTGTGGAGGTTGAATCCCAACCAACCTCTAGGGTGTTAATTCCCCGAAACAGAACTGGCGACTCCGCTGGGGATCACATTCTTGTGATTCTCCTGTTGGGTTGTTTCAGCTGTTTGGTAGGTTGCCAATAGTTTTTCTGTCTTTTACAGTCCAGTTTATCTTCTTGCAGTCAGTCTGAAGTCTTGGTGTTTTTCCCAGGCTTGTCCTTTTTATTTTTCATTATCTTTCTTTGTATACGCTCTTTTGTCTGCACACAGTCGCGTATACCCGCGAGTTTGTGTAAAAGGATCTGCGTATACGCGAGTTTCCCTATACACAGACGCATATACATGCTGGTTGCATAACTGCAAGGTCGCGTATACCTAGGCAGATTTTGAAATTTTAGGATTCTGGAGTTTTTGGTCCTTTCTGGCTGTGGAGGCCTGTGTTTACAGTGTCTCTGTACTTACTGGAGTGTAAAGGAAGTGGTTTCAAGTCTTGTTTCTCTTTCGTTTGTTCGAAAACTAATCTTTTTGGCAGAGTGTTCGTGTTGGTGCTGGCACTCCTGGATTGAGTTCCAAGATTGCTTTCTGAGCATTCTTGGCTGTTCTGCTTTATCAGAACAGAGAGCTTCTGCTCACTGACTCGCTCCTATCTTTGTGTTGTGCTTTGCATTGCGTTCTTTGCTTTGTTTTCGATTGGTTTTCTTGAGTTTTCATAGGCTAGGGTTTTGTTGCAATTTTCAAAGAACTTTTCTTGCTTCTTTGGAGTCTTTTGTTGCGACAAGTTTGCACTATTCGTCTAGGCTGCTTGGCTGAGTTTTTTGTCTTCCGTTGCTCTTATTGATCTTGCTATCATTAGCTTTATAAGGTTTGGGGGCATAGTTGAAGTTTGTGCTTGAAATTCGGTCTCGTTTTGGCTTGAATTGGGATAGTTGTGCTTGGTCTTCTTGAGCTCTTGTTTTATAAAACTGAAAAGCCCAAAAACATTCGTTTTGCTTTTTGTTTTTTGCATTTCAAAAACTCAAAAAACATTTGGTTTTGTTTTTGTTTTTGTTGCATTTTTCATTTTCGTTTGGTCATATCTTTTGGAGCTTTAGTGAAGTTTCTTGCTTCTAGTTTTTGGTTTGAGTTTGAGGAGAAGTTGTCATTTGATTTCTTTTTCTTGTTGTCAAGTATTTTTGTTGTCTTATACTAAGAGTTCTTGTTGCAAGAATTGGCTTTCTGGGCAACAAAATATGAGTTAAAACTGAAGGAGCTTTTTGGGAAATTTCACCTTGTTTCAAGGGACTTTTTGCATCTTAGAATTTACATGCTAGTGGTCATTTGCATTAGGTGCATTGAATCATTTAGTTAGCTTCTTAGTTTTTGTGAGTGTGAGTTTGTAATTCGAAAAGAAAAATACATTTTTTAGTCTCGTAGAACTTATATAGAAATTACTCTTCATCGAAAGACAAAGAACTGCATGTGCATGTAGTCAGGTTTTTATTAATTTCTTTTGCGTCAGAACATCATTGGTTTCAACTCCATATCCTTGTGACTTAATACAACAACCCTTAAAATAAGCGATTTAATCTAAAATCAACTAGCAAGTTTTATTAAGTGTCAATCACCAACTAGCTAGGTTGTAGGGCCTTGGAATAGGTGAGAGGAGAGTTAACTCTCCAAGGCCGCTCGAACAAACATAGAAGTTGATTAATTGAGCGAAATCCAACTCCGTGAGGTGGACTGGGAAAGCTCTCATCCGAGAGTCAAGCGCGAGGGGAAGTGAAGGTTAAGAAGAGGGATACCCCCCCTCCGATTAGCTGAATCTGACCTCAAGACCGTTCCGCCCAACTTCTGATACGGATTGGTGTCCATAGTTGTTGTTCCTAGGTTCCACACAGGTGACTGCGGGGGGGAATACCCGTGGTACCTGAGGCAGACGTCGCATCACTTCCAGCAGTACTTCTGGGGGGTGCCCTTGCGAAGCTTGGGTGCTTGATCCGGCAAAGGCTGTTGTTAGGAGGTCGGCGTAACTGTTTCTGATACCTTCGCTAGTTGTTCTGGGCCCTAATCATCCCAGACTGCTTTCGGAAGGCCCTATACTTCGCTTTTCTGTATTTTGGTGTCCGGTCCTCATCACCCGGAGCGGAAATACTTGGAGGCTGTTTGCTTGCTGTTTCTCAGGGATTTTGATTTTAGTGAGTGCTCTTTTGCTCCTAGCTTGCCTAGCTTTTCACTTTTCTTGAGTCTAATATAATAAATCTGTAAAAGTGGCTGATCAAGCGCCTCGACGTTCGAGGAGAATCCGGGGGTTATCTCCCAAGAGTGCAGAGCCTTCTTCGAGAAGGCGTAGGAGCGATTTAGCAGGTGGTTTTCACCCTATAGAGTCTGACGCTGTGGAGAGAGATCCTCCACTAAGGTCTGAAGGTTTCGTTGCTGATTCTGGTGTCGGTTCCGAGAGGAGTGTTCTTTTCACCTCGAGAGTATTGTTTCCTTAGGAAGAAGATTTTCAGATAGAAGATATACCTGAGCCTGCAGCTACAGGTCCATCTCCTCTTCCTCTTGATCATCCGTTTGTTATTCAGTACGTCAGACCGGAGTCTGAGAGACCGCCGGATCTTCCATATCTTTCTTATCTTTCGATGGCCACGACTGAGAACGCGGCTTCTACCGTGAGTGCTGCGGGCATTCAGACCCCTGCTTCTGTCGAGGCAGGGGGCACTCTTGCTCTATCTTCGAGTGCTTCTAGCACTGCTATGTTTGGCTCTGGGTTCACCCAAGCATATGCTTCTCAATATGGTCCCTTCGTTTCAGGGATGTCCATTGCTGGAAATCCCTCTTTTTCCTTTACCGCCGGTGCAGCTGGATCTACGCCCATGTCTAACATGGCTAGTGGATCGGCTTCGTTTCAGGGTTTCCCCTTTGGGACTGGGCATATTCCCAGTCCCAATCCTTCTTTAGGGTCGTTTCCTTTCACGTCCCAGACCCAGAGTTTCAACCCTTGGGCTCAGGGGCCAAGTTCGACCGCTTTTATGGGATGGAATCCTATGTTTGCAACGTCGGGGGCAGGGAATCAGTTCATCGCGAGTCATCCAGGGAATGCTTCTTTCCCTGCATCGAGTGCTTATCAGTCTTTTTCCCCTCTATCTCATGCATGGAACCCCTATCAGGGGCTTTCCTCTTCAGTCAATACTTCAGCGGGGGGAACTAGCCTGGGTTATGGTAACTCGGCGTGGGAGGAGGTTCTTCTCCGTTTTCTACGGGTCCTTTCTGGCAGCCTGGTGCCTCATCAAATCCAGGCTATTCTTTTCAGAATGTTGGAAATCCATCCCATCAAGGATGGAATTCTCAGGCTCCGCCTCGATTACCATTTCTGGCAACGTTAAACTTGCCAGACTTGTCAAAGTTAACTAATGACCCGATTCGGTATAGTCCGGGGTGGCCTCCGGTTCCAACCAAACTTCCTTCAGACATTCCTAAGTTTGAAGGTAAGAATGGTGAAGATCCGGCAGACCACATCACCACTTTCCACTTATGGTTCTCTTCAAACTCTCTGATCGACGACTCGATTAGATTGAGATTATTTCAGCGCACCTTAACTGGAAATGCCGCAAAATGGTATATAGAGCTCACTGGGGGCAGTTTCGCCACATTTGGAGAACTGGCTGTCACTTTTCTTAACCATTTTCAGTTTCTTGTCAGATATGAGGCTGGGACCGAACTCCTGGCTAATTTTAAGCAGGATGAGGCAACTCACATTTCTGATCATATTCAGGAATGGAGGAGAAGGAAGAGGCTTATCAAAGCCCATATTCCAGGTGAGTTCCTTCTCGAGTGGTTTTTAAAATCGCTTCAGTCAGACATTTCAAAGGATGTATCCCTATCAGGGGTATATTCCGAGGAGCAGGCCATCTTTAGGGCCCAGCAGTTAGAACTGATCTATTCTCAGTCTGGGGTACTTTATAAGTATTTTCCCAATGCTCCTCGCTCCAAGTTGGATTTATCGAAACCTAAACCTGGTCCGCATGGTGACGGGCTTGTCGGATCGGTCAATAGTAGTGCAGCCAGCCTGCTTTCTCAATTGCAACAGTTGTCTTTACAATCTGCTTCTTCTGGTCAGGCTGTGCCTGCTGATTCATCCCCTTCCCAGCCTTTGTCCATAAATGCCGTCCAATCTTCTGAACCCAAAGGAAATCAACAATCCGATGGGAAGAAGAAGGGACGTAATAACAAGAATAAGGGCAAGAATGGGAAGGGCAATGCAAATAAAACCAACGAGCGTGTTGGTGAGGGTCAAAAGGAGAAAAATAAAGTGAAGTTTCCATGCAAGCTTTGTGCTGGAGACCATCTTACGCACCTTTGCCCGAAAATTCAGGATGCTCAGCGCCTGTTATCTCAGCAGGGTTCTTCTAGTTCCCAGGCTGTGCTAACAAACCCTTTTCCCCAAGGGCAGCAATTAATTGCTGGCGCGAACCAAAATCCTGGGGCTTCCTCTGGAGGTCCTCAGGAAGGGAAAATTCCATCGAATATCTTTATGATGAGTGCTCACGTGGATGTCGCTACGAGATCCCGTGATTATGGCGGAGAGGAATCTTCGAAAGCTAAGGAAGTTCCTGATGCTACTGAGCCGCTTCACATCACGAAGCCAACTGTTTAGTCTATGCCTCGGATACCGAAGGCATCCTCTAACGATCGACGGTGTCCGAGACGAGAGGCACCGGAGCTACTCGATTGTGAAGGTGCGGCGCGAGTCCTTGTGCTGTGTCGACTTTTGGGGTACTCCGGTCTTGTCGGCTCGGCGGTGCTTTGCTCCACTTGCCGTGGGCCTATTGATCCGAAAAATTCTCTTCTGATTACCTTTGATATGAAGAATTTTAGGAAGAGACTTCCTCATCACATGGCCTTCCATATTAAATCATCGTATCGGAAGACTAACATCTTTCGCACGGTTGTTGATGAGGGTGCTTCTACTTGCGTGATGTCTTTCGCATGCTGGAAGACACTTGGATCTCCAAAAGCTGCTCCGTCTGGCACTATTCTTACTGCATTCGATGGTCATTCTCACAGACCCCATGGTATTGTCCCAGCTTTGCCCATCTGTGTTGGGGGCAAAACCGTTAACATAGAAGTTGAGATAGTAGATGCAGCCTTGGACTACAACCTTCTGTTGGGGAGGAACTGGATATATGAGATGGATGCCATTGCATCCTCATTATTTCGAATTGTATGTTTTCCCCACGAAGGGAGGATAGTCACAGTGGATCAACTGGACTGTCCTCCTGTAGACCTGGATGCGCCTTCTGACTCATCTGTACCTAAGTTGGATAATACCAAGGCGCTTGTCGAGAATCTGGGAGTTGGAATGTATTCTTCCCTGATGGGTTCTTTTGATCTTCCTCCTCCTAAGGTGTCTATTAATGCTATTTCATCCTCCAAGGCTCCCCTTCGAAGAGAGTTCTTTCGGACTCATTATTTTTCGGACCCTTGGACCTTACCTTCTCCAACGGCCACATTGGAAGAAGGGCAAGTGGGTGGAATGGCATTCCCGATTTCTGCAGCTGAGATTGCATATCAGTCTGTTGTTGACACTGCAGAGTCTGATCCAGCTCCTCTTTCGCCGGGAGAGTTGGATGGTGATGTGGCTCCGGCTTGGACGCTTACTTCTTCTTCTGCCCAGGATTGTCTAGATACCACTCTTCCATCTGAAGAGGCCATCCTGGAAGCAATGACAGGTATAGAGAGACAGTGGGATGACTTGCATCATCGGTCTTACTTCCTACCTGACTTGAGCGAAGTCGAAGCTAGTTTTCCAAGTCCTCAGTCTCCTGGACCTGTTCACCCAGTCTTGAGCCTTCACACAGCCACAGGTTTATGCTGAAGGGAACATGGCTGTGATCTCTCCTACTATCCCGGTAAACATCTCCAGGAATCCCAATATTGTTGAGAATGTCTTCATTGGAGCTGAATGTTCCAGTGACGAGATTCAAATCTATACCGAGCTTTTCAAAGAGTATAGGGATGTTTTTGCTTGGTCTTATGAGGAAATGCCTGGCATAGACCCATCTATCGTCCAGCATGAGATCAAGACGTATGAAAACGCTAAGCCGGTCAGGCAAAAACTTCGTTCGGTTAATCCTAGGAAGGCAGCAGCCATCAAAGCTGAAGTTGAAAAGCTGCTTAAGGCGGGATTCATTTTCCCAGTTCCTCTGACTGAATGGGTTTCAAACCCCGTTCCGGTAGATAAAAAGCAAGGAACGATTCGAGTGTGCATTGATTTCAGAGACCTGAATAAGGCGTGTCCTAAAGATAATTACCCCACACCGTTCATTGATCAGATTATTGACGAGTGTGCCGGTAACAAGATTTTCTCCTTCATGGACGGTTTCTCTGGTTATAATCAAATTACTATCCGTCCAGAAGATCAACATAAGACCGCATTTATTTGTCCCTAGGGTACGTTTGCATATAAGAAAATGCCTTTTGGTCTTAAAAATGCTGGAGCTACTTTTCAGCGGGCCATGTCTTACGCCTTCCACGACATCAAGAAAATTATCGAGGCATACTTAGATGATCTAGCTGCTCATTCTCGAAAGAGGATGGATCATCCTGGTCACCTCCGGCAAATATTTGAAAGATGTCGGTTTTATAAAATTCGTTTGAATCCGAACAAGTGCGTTTTCGCGGTAACATCCGGTCGGCTGTTGGGATTTATCGTGTCTAGGGAAGGGATAAGGGTAGATCCCTTCGAGGTTGAGGCAATACTTCGGTTGCCTCCCCCGTCTTCAATCCGTCAGCTTCAAAGTCTCCAAGGGAAGTCTAACTTTCTTCGGAGGTTTATCGTTAACTATGCTGAGATTACAAAGGGATATATGAGATTGTTGAAGAAAGGAGTTCCTTTTCTTTGGGATGACTACGCTCAACGCTCATTCGATGCCTTGAAAAAGGCATTGACCTCTGCTCCTTTACTGAGTCCACCCGATTATAGCAGAGATTTCCTTTTGTATCTGGCTACAGCAGAATCTACCATTGGTATGGTTCTGGTTCAGGAGGATGATGCTCTTGTTGAGCATGTTATTTACTACCTTAGTCGAGGACTGGTAGGACCTGAACTTCGATACACCCCGATAGAAAAATTAGCCTTAGCAGCAGTCCATGCTATGCAACGACTCCGGCATTACATTATTCTTCGCAAAAATTATGTCTTGGCAGCTGCCAATCCATTTCAGTTTGTCCTCAGCAGGCGAGTGATTGGGGGCAAATATAATAGATGGATTGTGATATTACAGGAATTTGATCTAGAGTTCATGTTTGCCAAATCCAAGAAGTCATTAGTCTTTGCGGAATTGATCTCCGAGTTGCCTTGTGGAGAGGAGATGATCTATGATGAGTCCTTTCCGGACGAACACTTGTTTCTTATCTCTCCACAGGATCCTTGGTATGGGGATATCATTGTGTATCTCCAGACTGCGAAGTTTCCCTCTACTTTTTCGAAAGATGAGCGTCGTAAACTACGTCACTTAGCCAAGAATTATCTGATTATTGGTGATGCTTTGTACCGTCGAGGGGTTGATTCAATCCTAAGACGCTGCTTAACTTTCGAAGAAGCTGAGGCTGTGCTCAATGATTCTCACAGTGGAGCTTGTGGGTGTCATTTATCTGGGCTTGCTACAGCCCAAAAGATTTTGCGTGCTGGATACTTTTGGCCCTCGATTTTCAAAGATTGTATTGAATCGGTCAAAAGGTGTCATCCTTGTCAGGTATATACTCGAAAAATGCGCGCTCATCCAGCTCCGCTTTTTCCAGTCGTTATTGTCGGACCCTTTACAAAGTGGGGTATGGATTATACTACTTGTAACCCGCCTTCGGCAAAAGGTCACAAGTACATTATCGTAGCAGTAGACTACTTTACGAAGTGGGTCGAAGCTATGCCTACTTTTGGGAACGATGGTGAGATTGCAGCTCTTTTCTTCTTCAACCAAGTCATCGCTCGTTTCGGTATACCTAGAGAGATTGTCACTGACCATGGCAGTCACTTTCAGAATAGTATGATGGCTGAGTTGGCTCTCAAATTGGGTTTCCGGCAGGAGCATTCATCTCCATATTATCCTCGGGCCAATGGGCAAGTGGAAGCCGTGAATAAATCCTTGAAGACAATTCTTCAACGGACAATTGATAAACATAGATCCAACTGGCACATTATGCTATATCCTGCACTCTGGGCATATAGGACGTCAGTTAAAACTGCAACTGGCTTTACTCCGTTTCAGTTAGTCCACGGGGTAGAATCCGTATTTCCCATTGAATGCGAGATTCCTTCCCTTAAACTGGCTGTTGAGCTTCTTCCTGACACTTCTAGTCTGGCGGAGCGGCTTCTTCATCTGGAACATCTTGATGAGCAGCGTCGAGATGCCGCCACGTTGAACGAAGCGCATAAAAACCGAGTTAAAGCTCAGTACGATAAGGCAGTTAAGCCTAGGATCTTTTCCGAAGGTGACCTTGTTTTGGTCTATGCCCAAGAAAAAGATGCCTTGGGGGCAGGAAATTTTAAGTCGATGTGGTATGGCCCCTATATCGTCAAAAAGGTCCTTAAGAAAGGAGCGTATACCTTGGTTGACTTCGAAGGGAACGAGTTGCCGGAGCCCCGAAATGGGCTCTATCTGAAGAAGTATTATGCCTAGGCTTTGGCCTGGAATTTTGCTTTGTATATAGTAGGTTTTTGCTTTGTACATATCTGTTTGATTTTCGATTTTTGATGAGATGGTGATGTTTTTGATCTGCTTTGGCAGGTTGTGTTGATGTCATGAGTCATTTTGGTTTCGTCGATGGTGCTAGTAGACACACCCGGAACTTAGCTTCCGCGGCTTGGGTGCTTCACTATCCTTCCGGTCAGCTGTTGGTATCAAGAGGGGTCTGCATTGGTCCTGCTTCCAATAACGTAGCAGAATACACTGCAGTCATTCATATACTCTCGGAGGCAATATCCTTGGGTGTTGATTCGTTGGTAGTTTTCTTGGACTCCCAGCTGGTGGTGTCGCAGTTGAACAACACTTATCGGGTACGAGATCCAATTTTATTACGATTGTTCTTGAGGGTGCGTTTGTTACAAAGGTCATTTCAATTTTTAACATTCATTCATATTCCTCGAGCTGACAATTGGTTTGCTGACTCATTGGCTAATCAAGCTTTAGATTGGCATATTAATCATTCAATACAATAAATTTTAATCATCAAAAACATCATACATTTGATACATTTATCACATCACATCAAATATCATTGTATATATCATCGGAGTGTCAAAAAAATTTACAAAATTTGGATCCATAAATGCCGTACAAAACTTGGGCTCATGCCCCATCATGTTCAGTCTCAAAAAATAATATACAGTCATCTAATATATAAAATCTATCTACTCCTGAGGACCCTGCCCAGAAGTTGTGTTCCTATAGAACATCACTGCAGTGGCCACACGGCGGAACAGTCTAACCCAGTCCCGGGGTACTCCTACAACCCGTCTCTGGACGGCTTCTGGCAAGTCCTCCATGGCAGCCAGAGGGATTTGGCGGGTCAGTCCCTCCAAGTTTCTCTGCACGGCCTGAAGTGTCCTGTCAGAATCCGCTGTCTCCGCCTCACCTCTGCGGCGCTTGTGACGTGCTAGGCCCTCAGGACGAACTGGTCCAACATCTGAAACATGATCATTTTTTATTGTCAGTCATTATGAATCCAATCCAAAAACATGCTTGTTTTCATTTTTCATACATATTTGAAAAATCCAAAAAAATCATATAAGTTAAAAATTTTGCAAAACTTACCGACTGCTCCCCATGCTGCTCCGGGTGGAAGTACTAGATCTGGATCTCCTCGGAAATCCATCCCGGCATAGGGATAGTCGTCCACTGTGATGATCTGTTCTCTCCACCACAGGAAGAACTCATCGTCCCAAGTGGTTCGGGGTACCTCGCTGCCCCCCAGTCTCTTCATCATGTCTGCCCAACGGGCAATTCTTGGGTCCCGCGGGCTGCTGATAGTCGAGATGACTCTGGGTCTCAAAGATGGAACTCTCTCGAAGAAGAATGTTGTCAAAATGGTCCCATAGCCAAAGTGTTTTGTCTTTGTTTGGCGAATGGAGGTCAGCTGTTGTTTCATGTTCAGTAGCAGGGTTGTGCACCAATCATACACATGAATTAAGCACTCTACAGCTATGCTCATGTGCGTCCTGGACGCCTGATGTAGTGAGGCAGATCCTGCCACTCTGCCGATGGTGAACAGGAGGATCTTTATGTGCAAATCCCTGATATCTCTGATAGCGATCTGTGTTCCAACCTTCTTAGAATTATCTACGCAATATATTTGGACATAGTCTTCCACGGTCAACCCTCCCAGGGGCTTTCCGTGCAAGTCCACTGGATCTCCCCTCCTGGAGAGTCCAGTGATGAAGTATATATCCTCCACTTCTATGCGTAGTGGCATCTGATCAATTATGAAGCAATCCTGATCTGGTTCCCAGTAATTTACGAGCATTTCAAGTAATCGCACATTACTTTTCATATTGGGCATTTTAAAGAATTTCAACAATCCGCAATTTCGGAGGATGTTTTGCGCTGCGCGGTCCTGCATGACCTCTTGGTCTACTGCGCTATGCTCACGTTCCCTCCATGAGATGGTCATCCTGAGAAATTTCATCAAAATTTGCATTAGAAACGCTTTTTTGAAATCGGACCTGCGCATACGCTACTTTCCCTGTGCACAGTCGCGTGTATACGCGACTTGCCTTCATTGAACCCACGTATGCGCAGATACGCATTTTTTAATAAGGGTTTCAAGGTAAAAAATCACTTAATTTTAATTTTTAAACGGACAAAATGAATCAACAGGATGATTAAGGAGCCTACCTGAAGTTTCGCTGAATTCCGACGGTCGGTTCTTCCTGATTTGACGAAACAAGTTTTTAGCTCCAGAGCTCTTTTTCCAAATCAGCTATGCATAATGAACCAATTGAGAGGTAATTTGTGTATTTATGGCTAAAAATTGAAAATTTTTGCAAAAATTTCCTTATGCTTATTTTTTCGATCTGTCTTATGCTGTATAACTTGATTGCTTGGAAGTGCCTAGTTTGGTATGTTTCAGGTACATTTTGACGATTTCGAGATTTTTTCTGGTTTTTGGCCCATGTGTTCAGACTCTTCACGGCAGGTATATGATCTTCACTGGCATATAGGTTAGGGAATCACTTTACGTTGCATCTTGCATTCTAGCCTCCATACTGATCACTTGCCTTAGGGTCGATCCCATCAGGTCATGAGTATTACACCCATTTCACTCGCCGATTTTTAATCATGACTTGATGGTAGAACCTTCCTTTACATGGGCTTCCTAGTTAGTTCCTCGCTATCACTTGTTGCCCATGCTGCTTTTTATGTAGGCTCGGGAGTCCTCTTTAGTCCCGCCATGTCTTTTGTGTTGAAGCTTCATTCTTCTTCTTCATCACTTATCATTTTTCTGGCTTATACCCTAGAGGCTCCCTGGTGTCTTTAAGTTGTATTACTGCATTGCATATTGGCTACTTGTTTATCCTGGCCTTTAGCCGGCTTCATTTGGACTCGATGTTTAAGCCAACTTTTGACCTTGAATTTATGTACAAGTTAACCATTGCATGCACTTAGCTATCACGACTTGACACCTTTGTACCCATGGATGGAACGTTCCTCTGAGTATCACTGACCAGTTTTCGCCACCTTGCATTGAGCATAGGATTGTTCCAAACCCCGGAACTAGTGCATCTGCTTTTTTTCGATACTCGTTCTATCCATTGTATCATAGCATTCTTTTATTCTTTTTCAGGCTTATTATGAAAAAGACAAAAAAATTAAATATAACAAAAAGAGCGGGAACGGGATGTATCTTCGTTATTTCGATGGCAGTACAGAGTCAGGTTGTCGCCCTTGAACAAAGCACATATACTTATATATATTTCCTTCATTTGGGATGGTTCTAGTTTGACCTAGGTTCAGCCTTTACCATGTTTCACTTGTCAGTTCTCCCCCGGTTGGTTATCTCTTCCAATCATATGGAGAGTTTGTTTTGCCTCCTGCAAGACAGACTTATACAGTGTCATTTTTTACTGCCATGGTCATCACAGAGTCGTGCTTTTGTTCAAGGGAAGTCTAGCCTGAGTCGGCCATTCTGCGGTGTCTCTTGACTCATTATTCAGTCGGCCTTCCCGGTTTTGTCAGTATCACGTTCTATCACATCAGATGTTTTGATCTTCTGCTCGTGCTGGTTTGAGAAGGTCTCCATTGACTTCTTGCCGGCGGGTTTGTCTCTTATCGACTACGACACATTGCTCTGAGAGCAAGCCTAGAGCCGCACCTTGGGCCTATTTCCATCATTGATAGGTGACCTCGTGCTCGGCATTTGATCATCATCATGGGTCTTTGACTGAGTGGTTTCCCCTGTGTTCGACGTCAGCACACATTATCACACTTGGGATTCGTGCAGTACCTGGATTTCCATTTGACCCTATCGGTGGATTTCTCGCCTCTATGTCAGCTTTCATTATTGGTTGGTTCAGAGGGTTTCTTCCGTGCGCTAGCTTCATCTTGTGCACGTCGGAAACGTACTTCGGTTTTTGGTTCCATCACTCTCCTTCGTCCGATTCCTTCCAAATCTTGGCCTGCGGGTTACACTCGCGCTGGACTGATGTGGGATGCCTTAATGCCTTCCTTCCAGGAGATCTTTTCCCATCGACTCCGACTCATTGCTCTGGGAACAAGATCTAGAGTCTTTTTGTCAGTACCTTAGGGTTTGCAGTCATCAGTGGCAGACTCTTCGCTATCGGCAGTGGGGATTCATCATTGCCTCCTGATTGGTAGATTCTTTCAAGTGTTCGACTTCAACTCATTCATTCACACTTGTCAGATTGTACTGGGGCACCTTGACACTCATTATCATTATCGATGGGTTGTCTCGCGTTGGTTAACGGGAAACATCATTGCCCGGTAATCCAACGATTTCTCACATGGTCGACTTCAGCTCATTCATTCCCATTGTGTAGAATTGTGCCGTTGTGATCGGTGAAGACCTCGGGTTGTATCAGCATTTCTCGGTTCACTGTTGACAGTCCTTTCAGTTTCTGCCAGTGTTGCCGTCCACCTTTATATGTTGCAGTTCAGCACAGCAGCATCTTATATGTTGGTCCCCGAGTTGCGTGATTGTACCGTTTGATCCACCACTTATGATCCGGTACTTGGAGATTCGGTTACTTATTTGATCAGACATCCAGTTGCACCATCTTTGCTCAGCTTTCTATATGTGATACTTGGACATTGATACAGACTTGTATTTCCGGGCCCTGCTCAGATGATTCACTATGTACTTTCAGTTCAGTTATACTTGTATACATATTGGATCTATTTCAGTACTTTCCATATGATGTATTTTTGACTGAGCATGGGTATGCCCGCCTCAGCATGAGTTGACTCTCTGGTTTCTTTCATTGGTTTTTGGCAGGCTGAACTCTGGTGAAGTCCTCTCTTGTCCTTGCGAAGTTCTTTCTATGTGCATAATACATTTTGGCCATCATGTACCCCTTCTGACCTCATATATTAGGGGGCATATGTTATAGCATCATTTCTCACTTTGACATGATTCATGATTGCTTTATGGCTTTTTGGGCACCCATTCCTACAGACTTGGACAAATTCACTTAAAAACAGTGTAAAATCCCTCATACGTGACTATGCCCATACTTTTCCGCGTGTATACGTGAGTTCAGCTAGACTTTTCCGCGTATGTCATTAAAAAGATTAAAAAATATATATAAAATCCCTAATTTCGCGCTGGGTTGTTGGTTACTCAGGTAGTTCAACCACCCTAGCCCGTGGCCAACTGTTTCCAACTGCTGAAACTACTTGGAGGGACTATAAAAAGCCCTCATGTGTATGGCCTAAGGGGTGAGAGAAAGTATTGATATTATACTCTGTTGGTATTCCCTATCCAAGTCTGATTACCCGTGCCTCCTGCACTTTCCCAGTTCATTGTAGGAAACCCTTGTTTCCTTGAGATACACATCCCTTTATATGTTATCTCGTATGCACCAGTTTGGAAGGAGTCTTAGCGAGGCAAGGGCTGGACGGATCCGGACGACGGTCTGCGAAGGCCTTGGAAGGATCAAGTGATCTCTCCTCTTGATTACTTTTGTACGTACTATTTATAATACAGAAGTATCATGCTGTTCCCGAAATAAACGTGTTAGTGTATGCTTTAATGTATGAAGAATATTTGTTATACAAGCATTCATTATGATTTATTTAATGTTTTATATGAATCTCACTAACATATAGAGTAGAAATATGCTGTACAACTTGTCCTTTGTGCTGGTTTCTTCTTGTATTTCAGGTCAAGGAGGAAGGACGGTTGCAGGGAGTTTGAACTCCACGTGGATCTACTTCAAACGTAGGACCAACGGGTAAACCTCTCATTCTTCTCTTTTTAGTTTTTATGAATGTGCATGATTGTGTGAGTCTCTGTTAAGTAGTACGCCCCTGCTCTGTGGAGGTTGAATCCCAACCAACCTCTAGGGTGTTAATTCCCCGAAACACCTTGCTTAACATAGGGTCCAACCTAAGGTCTTGGCTGAGCTTGCTGGTACTGAGGAATTTGCTGATATGAAGCACCAGGTTGAGGCCCAGTTTAGGGTTGCTGGTACTGACCTCAAGGAAAATTCTGGTATTGAGTACTAGTTTGATGAGGGAAAGGACTAGATTGACCCAAAAGGAGATTCATACCAGCTTGGGTGTAAGATCCAAAATGAGGATTGTTCACAACAACACTAACCAAAGGCTGGGGCTGTTGGAAATACTGATGATATTGTACATTTGACCTTTGAACATAAGGAATGTTTAGTTGTTGAATATATGAATATACTGGGTTCGACTGAGAAAAGGGCTGATGAACTTGGGAATATTGAACATGGGACTGACTTTCCCTAGGAATAGATCCAGAACTCGGATTCCCCCCACCCAAAAGGAAAGGTACATAGATAGGATTAGACTGCTCTCTAGGCACAAATGAAACCATGTATTTCCCACTGAATGGTGGGACTGCAATAATCATAGATGGTGAAAAGGGGATAGAGGATCGAAACGAAACTGTCATTTTACCAATGGTGACCATCAGTTGAACAAAAGTTTGAGACACTGCAACCACGTTCGAAACAAATGGGCTGGAAGATAGAGGAATACCCACTGACCAAATGGGATCCAGAAATAGGGGTGTACCACTGGAAGCTCCAGAAATGAGGTTTATCAAAGAGGTATAACTGTTCAAGAGCGCGAGTGCAACATAACTAGATAATATCTCAGTTCCACTACTTGAATCATGAGGCATGGATCCAAATAATTCCCGTTGGAGGGGAAAACTGATGAAGAGGCTTTCGAGATATATGATCTACAATTTTCATGCAGAGTGCCTTGAGGAGCACTAATGAACGAAACACCATCAACATTTGACACCATTTCTTCTAGAAATAACCGACGAATGGTACAATGAGATGCTACCACAGAATCTCAAAAAGGGATTCCAGGATGATCTAAACCGCTATAAGGTTGCTCATGAGAGACTACAATCAGATCAAAGGGTGTATTCTGAGGAAATACTGAGAACTGTGCAGCTTTTTCGGGGATTTCTAGCTCAGATTATTCCAAACTAGTACAAGGAGAATCGTCAGGTGGTGCTTGAGATTATATGGGTTGAACACTTATGACAATTCCAAGCTCTTCACCTTGTGCTTTGAGGGGTCCAATTGGAAAACGAGGAACCTCTAGAGGAGGTTGCTGAGATCCGTCAAAAGAGGGAGTGGGAAAATTCAACGATTCAACCACAATGACCTTCGAGAAGAAGATAAAAAATGAAAGAGGTGAAAAAAATCACAACTTACCAACAATAAAAGTTGGAGAACCGCATGGGTGAGATGTTTTAGTGGGCAGTTATTTTTAGAAATAACAAAAATAAATAAATAAAAAGGCATGTGCTAGGCATAAAGGTTTACCAAGTATCCTTGAACAACAATATACACCTTTGTGATCAAATTAAAGAGAAATGACCAAGGACTTAACATACGACAGCCAGTCTCCTCGAATGATGTATTTGGTGAGTCACGTCTACAAGGCGGCTGACTCGGTCACTTATGATAGGCTTGCAACCTAGTGGTATCTCCCAAAATATACACGATGGTACATGGGAGTCCAGTCTGTAGTAGTGATGTCTAAGGCATAACCATTCAATGAGAGTGTCCCAAATATACTTATCATATATCAATATACTTCCATACGTGGGACGGGATATCACCCCCGAGTTTTAACACAGACAGTTAGTGAAAAATCCTACGCTTAACAATGTCAGGACATGTCTATAGCCTAGAAATATAAATATTCTCGTTAATTCCAATGCTCCTTAAGGTAAATTGGGTTCATTTTAAGTTGATCTTGATTAAAGTTTCAATTTCAAGGCTCAAAACGAATGTTACTTGAATCCTTATGATGCAGACTAAATGCAAGAAATAAGCTTTCAATTTCGATGAATTCTAAACTATCTAGGGAAGAGAGACAAACAAGAATGCAATCAATGTAGAAATGATAATGCCCCCAAACTAGTTCAGAGTCAAGAAAATGAAATGCTTTTCAATTTGAATTCACTTTCCCAACAAATGCAACATATTGAAAATGAAAATGCCTTTCCTTTCACTAATATGCACGAAAATATACTTTTTGTTTTTCACTTTAGAATGAAAGCAAAACAAGTGAACAAAGGAGGAAATGAAAAATATATTTACTTTTCATCAATTGAACCAAAAAAAAAACCGTTTCAAGACTGCACAAATGAAATGATTTTCACTTTTTCTTAAACGTCAAATCTATTTAAAAAACTGAAAAAGAAAATCACTTCCAATTTCTTTTGAATTTAGACAAAACACACTCTTCTAGACTTGCGCGTCAAACAAACTGTAATCTCGTGCTTGACACTAAACTGAAGGGAAATAGTTAGAAATGCATAGATGAGCAAAGCATACACGAAATCTCTTTGAAACAAGACAAGAAAAGTGTGACAAAGTGTATTTGAAATGGGAAAAACTTCCCAAACTTACGAAAACTCAAAGAGATGAAACAAAGTCGCTCAAAGGAGATAGGTAAGTCAAACACACAACAAGGAGATCAACGAGATCTCACAGACTCCTTCAAGGGCCATGACACAATGGATAATCATAGGGGAAACTTTATGAACCCTTAGTTAAACTGAGAGGGGGGGTGAATCAGTTTAACACATTCATGGATTTTTTAAACCTTTTATTCAAACTAACATACATCTTCATTTCATGTCCAACTTAATATGTGAGTAATATTAGAATGTGAGCAGCAAATATTAATTTAATATAAAAACAGACTTTAATATGAGAGTAGCAGGTATTAAGTAGAAGATATAAATCAGATCAACACATAAACATCATGCACAGAGACACCAGATATAAGTGGAAACCCATAAAGGGAGAAAACCACATCTTATTATTGTTGTGATGCAAAGGCAAGCTCCAACTCCCTCTCACCACTGTTTTTCTATAGGCACCAACCTATAGGAGGCTCCAACCTCAGTCAGCTACAATTGACAGCTATCAAGCTACAACTTGATAGGGAAGCTCCAACTTCCTCAATATATCAAACTGAATGTTTGCTTATTTACCTCACATATCAGCTCTGTTTTGTAGCATCTCTTTCTGCTCTGCCTCTCTTAACTTTCTCTGTCTCAATCTTTTATATTCTGCCTTCTCTATTCTTCACACCTCCACTCTACATATTAATGTGATATTATATATAGAGTTCATTACATGAATCTTTACATTCCTCAGAGAATTTGAAGTGAATAGTCCTGACCTTTTGACTTCTATCTTCTCATTCCTTTATCAAACTCAATTAAAATTATAATGTGTACAAAATTTCATGCTATAGTGGGATTTTTCTTTTCCTTAGGATACTTGCCTTTGCATCACAAACAATAAAAAATATTTTTACATTTGCATTTTTCAGTTATACATCTCAATTCCATTCAGCTCCTTTTCTGGATTTTGGATTTGATGGATTTGTCTTTTCTTGCTGTTGTAAAGAAATAGTTCTACATACTCTTTTTTCACTATCATTGGCATATTCCATCTGTTCACTTCATTCCTGTATTTATTCCTGTTCACTGTACTTTGTGCACCTGCCGCATTTATAACTACTTTTTAATATAACAGCTGATTTTAAATCTGGGCAAACTTTCAAGGTTCTAATCTCTTGGGCTGGCACTTTAATCAACTGTGGAGGCTTTTTATACTCACGATTATAAAACCCATAAAATACATAATATGCTCATGTAATAAACCTAATTAGTGTTTTAATACAATTTCGGAGCAATATTACAGCCGACTATATTAAATATCAGCGTAGTATATATATCATCATATATATATGTTTCCCACTAAATGTGAGGACCCATGTATTCACTTCATCGTATGCCCATCTCCAAGTCAAGCATTAACAATTATTAATAGTACGTGGCTTTATAACATCAAACTATATTACATTCCCATATATTTCATAGCGTGCTGACTTCACAATTGTAAACATATGGTCTTAGTCTCCGTATGTTCGAGTTGCAATATTTAAATAAAATACCTTGAACTATATCCAAATTTTTCGGATATATTAAACCATTCCTTTTTAAATTCCGCGGGGGATAATGAGTAACCTTTATCACCATATACGAGGCCTTTGGAATGACATTCTTGACCTTCGCCCATGTAATATTATGACCAAAGTTTAATAACCATTTTCCCTTCATCTGTGTACAGTACTCGGGCCCACTCTGCAACGTACCTTGTTAAATTCCCTCGCCTATCCAACAGCCGATATCCCGTTGCCTGATCCAACAGATACCGCTTGATCAACATGCGCAAACCATAACAAACGATGGCACACAATAAAAAGTGGTTTTCCAATTTCACTCGGGGACACGCGTCAGGCATTCTATGGAAGCGTTGCCGATTCCTTCAATACCACTTTCCGTATAAGGGTGGTGCGATGAATACCACCATTCCGCTTTACTGTTCCTCCAAACCGCCGTTACTGCTCATCCGTCACAGTTCCACTTCTCCCTACGCTCCAGGTTCTGGTCCTCCATGATTTCAATTTTATATATATATATCTATATATATATATATATATATATAACTATTCATCGCATTTCAATTATATATATATTCTTTGTTACGACTATGGTTCCGCTCCATTCATAAGTGGCCTTGGTCTCTGGCATTTCCATACGGTCCTACCGTATATATAACACACAGTTCTTTGGTGTATGCATATATATAAAACATATATATAACCTTCATGTCAATCGAATACAAGTGCTCTGTTCAAAGCTAGGGATTAATTTCAAACATAATTCAAACAGTGAATGCCAACTGATTCAAAGCATATCCAATCTCATTGCATTCCACTGCACGTTTGAATATAAAACCCGGAATGTAATTTATGTTATGTGTAACACCCGACTGTGTAAAATATTCTCGGAATAACAACTGTTTCTCTGCAATAACAGCCATGGCTTTGCCTCTGCTACTTCTGTCGCTCTGCATCTGCCTCTACTACTGTGATAACGGCTCTACCTCTATATTCACTTCCTCTACCTCTGCCTTTCTCCTTTATATTCATTTCCTCTGCCTCTTCCTGTCTCCTTTGCTTCATTCGTTTGCTTCTTTGCTACCTCCATTATCTGTCTTTGTCTCCTTGTAACTGTTGATGTCTCTGCATCTGCTACCTCCTTTGCCATCAATGGAAACATTTCCAACAGTATCCCCCTTTGGCATTGATGGCAATACATTTTCTCTATTTTCCTGCTCTTTCTCCTGTTGCTTGATCTTCATGTTTGCCTGCTCTTTCTCCTGTTGCTTGCTCTTCCTGTTTGCCTGCTCTTCCTCCTGTTGTTTGATCTTCCTCCCCCTTTGACATCAATGGCAAAGGGTTGCTTTTTGCATTTCCTCTCTCTGAGTTATGTTTAGGTCCTCTTCTGCTGAATTTGTACCATGCTGCTCCAAAGTGATGTATAAGACTTGTTGATAGAACACTTTGAGGATTATCGAATAATATACACAGTAAATTGATACAGTTCAAACACATAGACTTCTTTCAATTGTATAGAGCTAAAAGTGAGAATAATGATACTTCATAGAATACAGATGTATCAGCTTTTATCTAATCATAGATGTATGATTGGATTCAAACTGATGCTTTTGTTTTGTAATTGATCTTTTCATGCTTGAATAATGCAGACAACTCTAGGATAATAACTTGGTGTTCTTTTGTCTTAATCCTTTGATCCTGAGGAGCTGATTCATGTTTTCCTTGCTGGCTGATCTCCCCCTGGAATGATATTATCATTTATGTTCCCCCCTGAGACTGTGCTTTCTCTTTATATAAGGGAGTAGCATCTACAGATACTACCCCTAATTTATCCCTCAAATATTGGAATGGTTCTCCAGCAAGAGGTTTGGTAAATATATCAGCTGTCTGTTCTTTTGTTGGTACATATTCCAGTTTTACTATCTTCTGAGCCACTTGTTCTCGGAGAAAATGATACTTGATTGGGATATGCTTAGTTTTTGAGTGAAGCACAAGATTTTTAGATATACTTATAGCACTTGTATTATCACATTTAATTGAGAGAGGTTCATCAATGCTTACCTTCATGTCTTATAGAGTTTGTTTCATCCACATGACTTGTGTACAACATGCTGCTGCTGTAGTATATTCTGCTTCTACTGCAGATAGGGAGATAGATGTTTGTTTCTTGCTTAACCATGCCACTAGACTTTCTCCTAGATAGAATGCACCTCCACTTGTACTCTTCCTGTCATCCACACAGCTGGCCCAATCTGCATCTGTGTATGCTGATAAAGTGAATTTTTTTCTTTTAGGATACCAAAGTCCATATTATGTTGTTCCTTGTAGATATCTGAATATTCTTTTGACTATAAGAAGGTGATTTTGTTTAGGTGCTGCTTGATATCTAGCCACTAGTCCTACTGCTAGCATGATGTTTGGTCTTGATGCAATCATATACAATAGACTTCCAATCATGGATCTGTAGAGTTTTTGATCTATATCAGCAGACCCATCATCAGCACACAGCTTGCAACCTGTGGTCATGGGAGTTGACACAGGTTTGCAGTCCTCCATTTTGAATTTTTTCAGCATTTTTTTTAAGTATTTTTCCTGAGAGATGAAGGTGTCTGTGTTCTTTTGTTGAATTTGCAGTCCCAAGTAGAAACTGAGCTCTCCAATCATATACATTTCAAACTCTTTTTTCATCTCATCAACAAACCCTTTTGCTAGTTCATCTTTGTTGCTTCCAAACATAATGTCATCAACATACACTACAACAATCATGAGTTCGTTTTCATGGGATTTTATGTATAGATTGTTGTCTACTCCACCTCTCTTAAAACCCTATTTTTGCAAATATTTATCCAGTCTTGAGTACCAAGCACGAGGAGCCTGTTTCAGTCCATATAGGGCCTTCTTCAATATGCATACATAGTCTTCTTTGTCTGTTAATGAGAAGCCTTCTGGTTGTTCCATGTACACTTCTTCTTCTAGATGTCCATTAAAAAAAGCAGACTTTACATCCATTTGATATACCTTGAAGTCTTGGTAGCATGAAAATTCCAGGAACATTCTGCTAGCTTCCATTCTGGCTACAGGGGAAAATGTTTATTCATAATCAAGTCCTTCAATTTGTGAGTATCCTTTGTAGACCAGCCTGGATTTATTCCTGATTACTTGTCCTTGCTCATTCATTTTTTTTTTTGAATACCCATTTTGAACCAATGATATTCTTCTCAATTGGTCTAGGAACTAGTTCCCAGGTATTATTCTTCTCAATTTGGTCCAATTCTTAATTCATTTCTTTTACCCAATACTTGTCCTTGCTGGCTTCTTCAAACTTCTTTGGCTCTATTTGTGATAACATTGCTATGTATACTTCTTCTGTCTGTTCAGTTAGCTGCCTTCTTGTTTGCACTCCTACACTCTTGTCTCCTATGATTTGATATTTTGGATGGTTCTTTTGAGTGTATCTTGAGGGGGTTTTTGAGTTCAGTTCAACATTTTCTGATCTTTTTCTTGTTTCTTCATCATCTTGGTCCTCTTCTTCATGATTTTCAGGATGGCTGCTGCAATCTATATCTCTTGTCTTGTTTGGAAGTTCTTCATCAAATCTTGCATCAATACTTTCTACAATTTTTCAAAGAGTCTTGTTGTAGCATATATATCCTTTACTCTTGGATGTGTATCCTAAGAGTATTCCTTCATCTGCTCTTGCATCAAACTTCCCCAGATTTTCATCATTATTCTTTATGTAGCACTTGCTGCCAAAGACTCTAAAGTGCTTGATTGATGCAGGTTTACCATGCCATAGCTCATAAGGTGTCTTGTCACTGTTAGGTCTTAAATGAGCTTTATTTAGAATATGTACTGCTGTGTGTACAACTTTTGCCCAAAAGGTTTGAGGAATGTTACTCTCTTGCATCATAGCTCTGGCCATTTGTTGTACAGACCTGTTTTGTCTCTCTGCTACTCCATTCTGCTGAGGTGTCCCTGCAATGGTAAATTGTTGCTTTATTCCATGTTCATTACATAGGTCTGCAAAGTCATAATCTGTGAATTCTCCTCTCTATCTGATCTGATACATTTTAGCTTGCATCTAGTTTGATTTTCTGCTAATGCTTTGAATGTCTTAAACTTTTCCAGTGCTTCTGATTTGTTCTTGAGAAAAGAAACCCATGTCATTCTGGAGAAATCATCTATTATCAGCATGAAGTAAGATTCTCCACTTGGTGTCTTAGTTCTAGCAGGTCCACACAGGTCCATGTGCACAAGCTGGAGTGGTCTTCTTGTTGATAGCTCATCTTTAGATCTAAAGGATGTGCGAGTCTGTTTCCCCAATTGACAAGATTTGCATATGGCATTTGAAGGCCTTTTTATTTCTGGCATATCTTTGACAGCTTTCTTCTTGCTCAGTCTGATGATATGGTCGAAGCTGAGTTGTCCCAATCTCCTATGCCATAACCATGAATCCTCAAGTTTGCTAAGATGGCAGGCTTCATCCTCCTCTTTTACTATGTAAACATTACTCTCTGTTCGAACACCTTTGAGCAGAGTCTTTCCTGTTGTGCTTGATCTAACTTCACAATCTTGTGCTCTAAAGAGAACTTCATAGCCTTTGTCACACATCTGACTGACACTCAGTAAATTTGCTTTCAGCCCATCTACAAATATTTCATCTTGGGCCTTTCCTCTTCCATTATCTATGCTGACTGAGCCTTTTCCCTTGATCTTACCTAATTTATCATTGCCAAAAGTAACATTGCCAAATTTCTTTTCATCAAGAGTTATAAACTTGCTTTTGTCTCCAGTCATATGTTTTGAGCAGCCACTGTCCAGTTACCACTGGCTTTTCAGGTCTTGAGTAGTTAGGGCTAGGTCACATTTATTCTCCTTCTTTATCCACTGGAAGCACCCTTTTATTTGGTATCTTTTGTGGGATGATGGACTACAATTTCTTAGAGGACATTTGGAAGGTATATGTCCAACTTGATTGCATACACAACATTTGATCATAATTTTTGCAGAGTTATGAGTATGAACACAAATTCTTTGAATCATAAACCTCCTTGAGGTGTTAAACATCAATATTTGTCCATACTTTCTACACTCAATGATTTTATGGCCAAATTCCTTACAATAAAAATAGTAACCATAGAAATTGTTTGCGTACCTGATGTAAGGTTGTCTTTTCCATTTGTTTGCTTGAGACAGTCTCTTTACTGTTTGCATCTTTAGCTGGTTTTAATTACTCCTCCTTGCATGAAAATATGCAGCAATGTGTCCCAGCTTGTGGTAGACATAACAGGTGGCATTCTTCATAGGAGGCAAGAATCTCCTTTGATGCCTTCCAAATTTGATATAATCAGGAGTGTATGATCCTTTCTCTGTTGTCTTAGTATTTGTTGCAATATTTGTTATTAGAGGTTTCTTCTGGTCTCTGTCTCTCTCATTACATGTTTCTTCCTTTTTAGGAATTATCTGAGCTACTTCATCAGCCTTCTTTTCTTTCACAAAAATTATATTTTTGTTTTCCTTTTCTTTGCCTTTACTTGATTCTCCTTCATAGCCTATCCCGGTTTTTATTAGAGGAGATCTTTGAGCATCCAAGATTTCATTCAACTTACCAGAGCTTTTCATTTGAGAAGGGTATATAGACACTTTCTGTTGAGCACTTTCTAATTTCTTCCTCAGACATACAATTTATTCTTCCAGCTTCTCTTGTTCTCGAGTTTTATCCTTGATTTGCTGAAGTAATATATCTTCTATCTTCTTGGCTTCTTCAAGCTTTACCTTCAGCTGCATGAGGAATTCTAAATTTTGTTCTTCTTTCACACATTTGAGGAGAATCTATTTTTGTTTTCTGCATTTTAGTTTGAGTGTGTCAATCTCCTCTAGAGCACTTCTTAGCTCCCCCTCAAGGTCGACTTCCCCTTCTTCCTCAACTTCTAGCAAGAGACCTTCAAGATATTCTATGGCCATCAGTAAAAATTCAGAGGTTCCTTCTTCTCTTGAGGATTCATCTGAGTCTCCAGATGTACTGCTATCTTGTTGAGCATAGAAAGATTTTCTACTGAATTTCTTTCCTTTTTGCCAGTTCTTTGATGTGTTTTTCTCTGATTCTTGAGCCTGATTTCTTACTTTCTTGTGAGGACACTTAGCAGCATAGTGTCCAACTCTTCCACAGTTAAAGCACTTGAAGGGAAGTTTAACTTTGTATTTACCTGAGCCTCTATCCAATTTCTTGACAAACTTTGCCTCTTCTTCATCCAAGCAAGAGCATATGTCTCCCTCTTCTTCTTTCTTCTTTTATGTTTTAAAGGCTGCTTCCCTCGTACTTGGCTTCTTCTGTGGGAGCCTCATTTCATAGGATGTTATATTTCCAAGTAGCTATTTCATAGTAAAGGTCTCCCAATCAGCTGTTTCTTCTATTGCAGACACCTTTGGATTAAACTTGGATGGAAGAGATCTTAGAATCTTTTGCACAATTATATTTTCTGGAATTTTTTCTCCAAGAGCTTTCATATTGTTAATAATTTCTACAGCTTTTAGGAAGAAACTGGCAATGTCTTCATCATCATTCATTTTTAAGTTTTCAAACTGGGCTCTATATACTTGAAGTTTGGCAGTCTTTACTTTCTTGTCTCCCTCATGTACGTTCTCAAGAGTATCCCATATTTATTTGGCAGTGTCTTTGTGCATTACTTTAATAAATTCTGCTTCACACAATCCATTCAGGATGGCATTCATGGCTTTTGCGTTAGCCACAAAATCTTGTTTTGTTTCTTTCTCTGTGTCATTTGCCTTCGGGGCATATCCTAATTCCATAGTAGCCCATACTTCTATTCCTAGAGACATTATGTATGTCCTCATTCTGATTTTCCAGAAAGCATAATTTTCACCAGTGAAGAAAGGGGCTTTATTGGTTGAGCATCCTTCTTTACTAGCCATCTTGGGAACCTAGGATCTCCTTTCAGTTTTTAGACTTGTATAAAGGAACCGACTCTGATACCAATTGTTGAAACCTTAGTTAAACTGAGAGAGGGGGGGGGGGGTGAATCAGTTTAACACATTCATGGCCTTTTTAAACCTTTTATTCAAACTAACATACATCTTCATTTCATGTCCAACTTAATATGTGAGTAATATTAGAATGTGAGCAGCAAATATTAATTTAATATAATAGCAGACTTTACTATGAGAGCAACAGGTATTAAGTAGAAGATATAAATCAGATCAACACATAAACATCATGCACAGAGACACCAGATCTAAGTGGAAACCCATAAAGGGAGAAAACCACATCTTATTATTGTTGTGATGCAAAGGCAAGCTCCAACTCCCTCTCACCACTGTTTTTTTGCAGGCACCAACCTATAAGAGGCTCCAACCTCAGTCAACTACAACTGACAGTTATCAAGCTGCAACTTGATAGGGAAGCTCCAAATTCCTCAATATATCAAACTGAATGTTTGCTGATTTACCTCACATATCAGCTCTGTTTTGTAGCATCTCTTTCTGCTCTGCCTCTCTTAATTTTATCTGTCTCAATATTTTATATTCTTCCTTCTCTATTCTTCACACCTCCACTCTGCATATTAATGTGATATTATATATAGATTTCATTACATGACTCTTTACATTCCTCAGAGAATTTGAAGTGAATAGTCCTGACCTTTTGACTTCTATCTTCTCATTCCTTTATCAAACTCAATTAAAATTATAATGTGTACAAAATTTCATGCTATAGTGGGATTTTTCTTTTCCTTAGGATACTTGCCTTTGCATCACAAACAATAAAAAAATATTTACATTTGCATTTTTTCAGTTATACATCTCAATTCCATTCAGCGCCTTTTCTGGATTTTGGATTTGTTGGATTTGTCTTTTCTTGCTGCTGTAAAGAAATAGTTTTGCATAATCTTTGTTCACTGTCATTGGCATATTCCATCTATTCACTTCATTCCTATATTTATTCCTGTTCACTGTA